>JAQQSZ010005038.1:0-13973 GCA_028646595.1 Phalanger gymnotis
GGGTAGAAATGGGGAGAAAATTTGTAATTCAAACTCTTGTGAAAATCAATGCTGAAAACTAAAAATACTAAATAAATAAAAGAGAAAAAAAAAGAAAAAAACTCCCTACTAATTAGAGCTGAGGATTCAATTGGATGACCTTTGAAGTCCCTTCCAATTGTGTACCAGACCTTCAGACAAGTATTAGGACCATAGAGATAAAATAACAACAACAACAACAATAATAGTATTTATATAGCACTTTAAGATTTTCAAAGCACTTCACAAATATTATCTCATCTTTTATATTCACAACAACCCTGGGAGATAGGTGTTATTATCATCCATAATTTACAGGTGAGGAAATTGAGGCAAACAAAGATTAAGTGATTTGCCATGAGTCACAGAGTTAGTGTTTGAGGCAAGACTCAAACCAAGGGCTTCCTGACTTCCTGGCCAGCATTCTATCCACTCTAATACCTAACTGGCCTTACATAGAATTGTGTCTCTCCTTAAGAAGCCTATATTCTAGCATGGTAATAGAACATGCACACAAATAAATAAATGTGAGGTAATTTGAAGAGGGGGAAAGAATCAAAAATTGAACAATCTAAGAATGTTCCATGATGGAAGTAGCCCCTGAATTGAACTGTGAGGGAAGGCAAGGATTCCAACTGATGGAGCTGAGGAAAGGAGGTCAGTGGGAACCCAGCTCCAGCTAACCTAATTTGTTTTCATTTCCAGTTCTTACTTTTTCTTGATTTCTTTTGCAACTTTTTGTGTTTTTCTCTGTATTTGGGCTAATCATCCTTAATTAGCAAGATATTTTACCCAAACTGCTCATCCTTCTCTTTTAGATTCTTGTAGTTTATGTTCTTAGCAAAATATTCCATCTACTTTAGATAATTTGGTTACTTGGTCATGTTATGTAAGATTACTCAATAGCCAGATGGACTTTCCTTTTTTCCTGACCTGTTTTTCTCATTTAGCCTCTAGATTGAGCCAAGGCTCCCAGTCTTCCTTCCTCCAATGCATGCTGGCCCTCTGACTCTGGGATTATTTCTAATTCCCTTTAGCTGTTCTAATGGCTGTGCCTGTATTTCACCACTAGACCCTTGTACAATTTACTTTACTTTGATAAACTGTTCAATTCACCCAAACCATTTTCTCAAGCTTTCCCACCTGGTCAAGCATATCAAATCGTTGCCTCACTCAAACAAAATGAATACCAGAGCCTATATTTGCTAATGATCAGCAGCAGTTCTAGTAGAGTAGTTCTCTCCAGAGATATTCTAGAAGATAATGCTGTAGCTCTAAATAAAAAAGGAGATATTGAAGGACACCCACAGAGGCACCAGGGCAGTTGCTGCTACTGACATTACTACTATCTCTTGTGGGAAGTTTCTAACTGGGATTAAAAATAAAATAGTCAGTCAATCAGTTAAGCATTTCTCAAAAGGAAGGAAGAAAGGAAAGAAAGGCCAGGAAGGAAAGAAGGAAGGAAGGAAGGAAAGAAGGAAGAAAGGAAGGAAGGAAGGAAAGAAGATAGGAAGGAAGGAAGGGAGGAAGATAGGAAAGAAAAAAAGAAGGAAGGAAAGGAGAGGGAGGGGAAGGGAAAAGGAAGAAAAAGAGAAGGAAGGAAAGAAGGGGAGGAAGTAAGGAAAGAAGGAAGGGAGGAAGGAAGGGAGGGAGGGAGGAAGGGAGAAAGGAAGGGAGAGAAGAAGGGAGGAAGGGAGAGAGGGAAGGGAGAGAGGAAAGGAGGAAGGGAAGAAGGAAGGAAAAGGATTGACTTGTAGCTGAAAGATTAAAATCACTTCATGGAAGAGAATGGGATAAGTGGGAAAGAAGCAGAAGATTGGGACCTTAACAATCCTCCATTATATTACTATGAGTTGTTCAGACAGTGAAGTTGGAGGGTAAATATGAGGTGTTTGTTAATTGGGCCAATTTGTCATTGATATATAGAATCAATCAGAGCAAAAAATGATTGTAGTCAATGAAAGTTAGCTAATAGACTGTTGTATGAATAACCCAGGTCAAAGAGGATGAGGGCTCGAATTTGTGGGTTGTAATGGGAATAGATAGGAAGAGAGAAAAAATGAGGAGCATTTTGGAGGAATAATTGATGGGGCTTGGTGACTGACAAAGATGATTCGAGACAAAGGAGAGGTAAGGGCCAAAGATTATCCTATGATACTGGGAGGAGGGGGATTCTATTAAAAATAGTATACACCGTCATCTGCTTAAGATAAATACAACCCTGTCTGATAGTCAAAGAGACTAGATTCTCTCTTATGACTCTTTCCAGCCACTGAATCTGTGAATAATAGGGGCATCTAGGTGGCATATTGGATACATTGCTGGGTCTGGAATCAGGAAGACCTGAGTGCAAATGCTGCTTTAGATATTTACTATCTATGTGACCTTAGCCAAGTCATTTAAATCTCTATTTGCCTAAGTTTTCTCAACTGCAAATTGGAGATAACAATCACACCTAATTCCAAGGAAGGTTGTGAAGAGCTAATGAGATATTTGTAAAATGATTAATACAGAGCCTGAAGCCTGGTAGGTGCTATATAAATGCTTATTATTATTATTAATATAATACACAAAATTTTATCATTGTAGGGAGTTGCCAGAGTGAAGACTCCCTATAAAAATAGGTGAAAGGATCACAGCTCTTTTATAATTCAGTCTTCACTAATTTTTAGGAAGTTGCCTGAAACACACAGAAGTTAAAGGACCTACCTAGGGTCATACCGCAAGTATCAGAGATCAGATTTGAACCTAGGTCTTACAGACAACAAGACAGGCACTCTTCAGGCCACCATTCTTTCCACTACACCATGCAGCAAAAGGTGGAAAGAATACTAGATTTGGAGTCAGGAAGACCTGGGTTCAAATTCTATCACATGCCTGACACATGGTAGAAGCTTAAGAAATGTTTATTGATTGGTTGATTATTAGCTGGGCAGCTCTTGGGCAGCTCTCTTCTCCTCTCTGAGCCTCAGTTTCCTCATCTGTAAAATGGAAAAAATAGCAACTACTTCTCTGCATTGTTGGGAGGCCCAATTAAGTAGAAATAGAAACATTTATATAATTAGAAGTTCCTTGGGGGCAGGAACTATTTCATAATGTCTTCACTAAAGGAAGGCACTAAATAAATGTTTGAGTTTTTAAAATTGAAATGAGTAGTCCTTTAAAAACAATTTCTCTGATTTGGGAAATTGGAAAAGAATCAAGTGACAGGTTTTGGCTCTTGCAATAAATTTATATTGAATATATCTCTGGTGATAAAGAAAGATTCAGTGTTAGATCTTGACATTTTCTTGCTTTGTTGTTGTTGAGTCATATCCAACTCTTTGAGACTCCACTTGGGGTTTTCTTGGCAAAGAAACCACTGGAGTCGTTCACCGTTTCCTTCCCCAGTTCATTTTATAGATAAGGAACTTAGGCAAATAGGGTTAAGAGACTTGACCAGGGCCACACAGCTAGCAAGTATTTGAGGCCATATTTGAACTCAGGGCTTCTTCACTCCAAGCCTCAAACACTGTGCCACCCAGATGCTTACTGAATGTCTAATAGAAGATATTTTTGTGAATGAACTGAACCAAAGAAAAGACAAACATTTGACTTTCAATATATCTAGCAAGCTCAGCAGTTCCCCATGACTGACAACTGAACTGTATAAGACATAGGTAGTGGGCATTGGCATGTTTGGAGTTTTTAGTCCACAGAGGTAAAATAATCCAAGAAGAAAACCTCTTGAATGTCTGTTAGGGAGCATATAGACTCCTTCTATGTTGCCATGCTGCTAATCCAGCGTTATCTCCATTTTACCGATGAGGATGCTCAGAGAGACCTGCCTAGGATTATCTGGCTAGGAAGCATCCAAATCAGGATTTCACCCCAGGTCTTCCTGGCTTTCTCTACTCAATGCATTGGAGTCAAGAATAAAGTGAATGAAAGATTATAATAGTAAAGGTAAAAAGATTGGGGGACAAAGATTTCTGCAAAAGTTCACCCTCTGATGTGTCTGATTCACTGTTTTGCAGATTTCACTCAATTTTAACACATGCATAGTATTCCTTTTGCTCCCTCAAAGTAAGGAAGCTATTAATGTAAACCAGTAGAGGCCACATGTCATTAATAAAGGCCATGGATCCAGCTTTTAACTGGTTAATTTGCTTTCTTAGACATTGCTCATGCTTATGTTAGGCAAGTGTTTCCCTATTTCCAAATAAAGGTTTTCTATCTTACATTAAGGGGCAGAGAGGTAGCACAGTGGATAGAGTGCCAGTCATGGAATCAGGAAGACTCATGTGAGCCTGGGCAAGTCACTTAACCCTGTTTGCCTCAGTTTCCTCAAATGTAAAATGAGCCGGAGAAGGAAATGGCCAACCACATTAGTATCTCTGCCAAGAAAACCCCAAAAGAGGTCCCAAAAAGTCAGACATGACTGAAAACAACTAAGCAACAACAACAACAACTTAAATAAAACTTCTGAAGTGTGAACAGTCTTGAAAAACTGCTTTCTGGGGTTTTTAGACTCTATATATCTCAATATATTCAGACAGAGTCTGGCTAGAGCTACCGGGAACAATTCTCACGTAAGCCAACATGATTCAAATGGAACAAACCACCCACAGAATCATAGATCTTAGAGCTGGAAAGTACCTCAAGAGATCATCTGATCACATCTAGCCAAAGCATCAGACCACATCTGGAGTGTCGGGACATTTCCTGGAGTACTGTGTTCAGTCCTGGAGCCATGTTTTAATCAGGACATGAACACACTGGAAGGCACTGAGAGGGGGATGATGAGGATGCTCAGGTGACCCCAAACCATGCTGTAGCTGGATTAGTTGAAGAACCTGGAAAATAAGAAAAATTGGTGAGGAGAACAGGAAATAGTAGCTGTCTTCTAGTGTTCGAAGAGTTTTCATGTAGGAGAGAGATTTTACTTATATTGCTTGACCCCAAAGAAGAAAATCTGTGTGTTCATCTTACAAGGAGTGTTCTACCAGAGACTAATTGCTGTTTAGTCATTTTTCAATCATATCTGACTATTTATGACCCTTTGGGAGTTTTCTTGGCAGACATACTGGAATAGTTTGCCATTTTCTTCTCCAGCTCATTTTACAGATGAGGAAACTGAGGCAATCAATATTAAGTGACTGCCGAGGGTCATACAGCTAGCCAGTGTCTGAGGCTAGAACTGAACTCAGGAACATGAATCTTCCTGACTCCGGGCCTGGCACTCTATCCACTGCACCAACATGATTCTCTATATCAGAGATGTTATAGAGGAGATTTCTGTATGAAGAGGGAGGTAGAATAACATGATTTCAAAGGCCTCCTTTTATTCTAAGATTGTACAATCTACTGTAATCTCTACCTCCAGACAGAAGGGGTATAGTTATTTCCATTTTATAGATGAAGTAACTGAAGTCCAAAGGGGCTAGGGACTTGTCCACCATTACAGGGGTAGTAAGTGTGCACGGAAAGTTGGAGAAGATGAGATCCTAGGTGTCCTGGATCCTAGTATGGTATTTCTCTCACTTTATCATGCTGCCCTCCTCAACTTTTTGCCATATCTATAAAAAACCACTTTCAAAAGGAATAAAAAATAATACATTAATCTGAAAGGTCCAGAAAAATGACTAAAGGGACTAATGATTGTCTTTTATGCTGTCTAGAGAGGTAATTGGGCCATAGAATCAGAGGCCAAATCTTTCATCCTACAGATGAGGAAATTGAGGCCCAGAGAAGCTAAGTGGTTCGCATAATGTCACCCAGGTAAGAAGGCAAAAAAGGAAGACTCTGAATATGGGTCCTATGTCTTCGGATGCAGGCCAGGGCTTTAAGATTGTGCCTCACTGCCTCTGCTATCACGTTCTTAGAATTGTGGCAAATAGAGCTGATAACAAAGCTTTGCAGAGATTCTACAGGGGGTTCTTCACCTGAGGTCTGTGAACTTGGTTTTTAAAATATTTTGATAACTGTATTTTGATATAATTGATTTCATTTATAATCATATGCATTTTCTTTTAGACATTAAAAAACATTCATTTGAGAGTGGGTCCATAAGCTCCACCAGACTTCCCAAGAGCATCAGGAAATAAAAAAAAAAAAGATTAAGAACCCCTGCTTTCCATACAGCAAATGTTACTGAAATGTTTCATAACATCGACCTGATTAAAGTGATGGCCCATGACACCTCTTGGAACTGAGGCCCTGAAAATACAAGTGCAGCTTTGGTATTCAAACTACCAAGAGAGGGAAAATACTTCTTTAGCCAAAATGGCCAAAAGAATAAGGGGGAGGACTTGAGAGCCCCACTGAAATTTAGCCCTTCAGTTGAAAGGACACTATGTTCTAAACCATTAAGTGCTGAACTAGTTGGTAAGATTCCTGTTGAGAAAGGAAGGATATTCAACCAGCAACTCCTTTCCCTGAGGTTTGCCTGGAATGTTCTCCTCTGTGAGTCTCCTTCTCTTCTCCTACCTTGCTAAACCCTTTCCCTAAAGTGAATAATATTTGTAAGTTCCATTCTCCAAGTTTATTAAGTTATTACCAACAGTTTTATTAGACTGTGAGTTTCCAGTGAGCAAGGACATTATCTGTGCAATCTACCACCACTCTTAGGTATTGGTGGCCAGGCAGCAAACTTGCCAGAGGCTAATTTATCTCCTTGTCTGAATTTTGTGTCCTAATATGGCTGAATTCTGACAGTGTTTGACAAACATTTGGCCAAAGGCATAAGGAATAAGTTACAACCAAGCAGATTGCACTCTTCCATTTTACAGATGAGGAAACTGAGGTCCATAGAGATTAAGGGACTTATGGCCAATTCCCTTAGTGACTTGCCTGAGGTCAAGTCACTAAGCAGACACCCCATAAAAGTCTTTCAATGGTGAAACCGATTTCTCCCTAAAGAAACCTGCAGTGCATTTCACAACTGTCTCTGAAAAGCAGCTCAGAAGTAATGGGCAGAGGTATTTCCCAGAAAGCCAATGTTTCATTGGTTGTTTTTCTTTTGTCTGGTCCTTGTCAAGCTGCAGCATTTCAGAAAATATGAGAGTATGCCAATATCCCCAAATACCTACAACTATGACTACGTAAGAAGTCAAAGAAGTCTGCATGTGAAATATTTTCTTCTGACTTCTGATTCATCCTGCAAGCACAGAAGAGTGATACCAGGGAGGCAGAAGGAAGGCCCTCTCACTGGCACCAAGAGACAGGATGGTGCAATCATGGCATCATTGTAAGGGAGATCTGGGTTCAAATTCTGTCTCTGGTTTATGCCCTCTTGGTGCCACAGGCAACAAGATACTGAACTAGAGCATAATGACCCACCTGCATTGGTAGAACAAGCTACCTTATATACCATTCCCTGCCCTGATGATTCAATCAGAGATCTAGTCAAAAAACAAATCTCCAAAAAGTTATAAAGATTTGGTGTTAATTTTTCAGGTCAAGTTGTTTGTCCTTTGTTCATTAAGCTATTTAACTCAGTGTCTGCTGATTTTAAGATTTATTATGATTGTTTGAAATAGGAACTGAACTGGTTTGCCGCTTAATATATACAAAGAAACTATTTTTTATATAAGTCACCATATTTATTTACATATCCCAATTACTATCTCCTCCCCTCCCATATCCTCTCCCCTGTTTTCAGGTAAAATACATAATTTCGTGCACATTTTCCTTCTACAACATTTTTCATTCAAGGGATTGAACTGATCGTTATCAGGCTTTGTCAACTTGAAAATGAATGACTTATTTAGCTCCAAAGGAAGAGGGATTAAAGAGATATGAGGATATGATTAAGTGTTCCAAGTGCAAGTACAATGGCCCAATTAAAGAGACTCAGAGATAAGCTATTTGCAGGATTGTTGTGAGGATCAAATAAGATATTCGTAAAGCACTTAATGTGGTTCCTGGCACTGTTGTTGTTCAATCCTGTCCAACTCTTTATGGCCCCATTTGAAGTTTTCTTGGCAGAGATGCTACAATAGGTTGCCATTTCCATCTCCAGCTCATTTTACAGATGAGGAAACTGAGGCAATCAGAGTTAAGTGAGTTGCCCAGAATCAGAACTCAAGAACATGAATCTTCCTGACTCAAGGCCCCACACCCTATCCACTGTGCCACCTAGTTATTCTTAGTAAATACTTAATAAATGCTTATTGCCTTCTCTTCCCCTAAAGTGCTTTGTAAACCTTAATCCAATCCAATAAACCTTTATTAAACTCACTCCACTTTCCATCTGCTTCTCTGCCAGGTTTCAACTCCAAGCAACAAGATGCCCCTCCCAGGATAAGCTCCTTACCTCTAAACTCAGTCCTTGATATACACCACCTCCCTTGGCCTCTTCTCCCCTCTGACTGGAGGGGATATACAACTACTACATAAAAGTAAGCTATTAATACCCCAGATCTTTTTAGGGCTAATGCTCACTTCATCTAAAGATATCGTTTGTCAGTGGCCATTAGAATACCTAGTGGACAGAATTCCAATTAACTAACCAAATTTTGCTTGAGAGAGGCAAGTACATGGACATCCTGCCTCAATAATGATTATACTAACCCAATATCAGTTGAGAACATAATCCTGAACAGTCAGTACCTCAAAAATCTGTGATTTTGTCATTGAGAACTCACTCACCTCATGGGAGTGAGCATGTACATATATCCTCTGATATATATATATATATATATATATATATGCAGAGAGAGAGAGAGAGAGAGAGAGAGAGAGAGAGAGAGAGAGAGAGAGAGAGAGAGTGCTTGGTTGAGTTTTTTCAAATTGTTGCTAAAATGGAAAAACTAAAGATGGTAGTAGAAAAAAAGATGACTTCCAGCTGTTAGGTTTCTTGGAGACAGTTTTTATGGTTGTAATTCCAGTGAGGGAAGAGGGAAGACTAAAAAGGAAGAAGGGTCCTTCCATGCCTCCATCATAATGAGGCTGGAATCACCCAGGAAGACTTATACCAGAATCCCCTGGCTCCCTCTTTTCTTCTTTTGTGTTTCCTTCTGCAAGTGTCAGAGACAATGTTACCATAGCAGTTGTAGTTAAAGCAGTGATAACAAATTTAGGGTCTTGACAAAGAAAGTGTTGGTATACATGAGGGAGGACCCTGAAAAGAAGATTGCTCTTGGTGTTTGATTAGGTTATGATCAATGAAAGTGAAATATGAATTGTCTAGTTAGCAGTCTTGCAGAAACTGTTTATATCTCAATGAAGTCTGAAAATTAACCTCCCAACTGATGTTACTAGACTCTTTTCTGATCACTGTATGATTCTTTATTGCTTACCATTCCTTTTTCTGTGTGGGAATAAATTGTTCCATATCTGATTCATTCTAGTACGTTGCAAATCTTTCTTTACTTTCCCTGCTTCTTTAACGAAAGTCTAAAACCAAAAGCAATGTTGTTGTTTTATCCACTCTATCCACTTCACTCCTAGCTGCCCTACAATGTTACTGTAATTAATAATTCATGCTGCAAAGTTTAGGTGGAGGGAAAAGAATCCATGAAGGTTATTATTGGGGGACCTACTTTCCCTATTAAGCAGTCAGGCTTCACCCAGAGCCAAACCCTAGGCAACTTACAATGGCATCGGTCTTAGCAAAGTTGTGTCTAGCTAACCAGCATACTAGACAGATTTAGAGGATTAGAGAGTCACCTAAGACTTAGGGAGGTTAAGCAATCTTCCCATATTGAATTAATGCATGTTTCTTTAGGGAATAAATTCTTAGTGTCAAAATGTAGTAAATGTTTATTATGAATGGATGGATGGATGAAATGAGTAAATGAGTAAAACAACTGACATGTAAGTCTATTTTTAAGTAGGATCATTTTGGTATATATACTTACCATAAATAACATTAGATGTCTTTAAGAAAATTTCCTTCAACACTTCAGTAATTCAAGCTCCTTATCCATTTAGTTTGCTCTTCTCCACAGTTTTCCTGAATTAGTGAAGTTTATCTGTTCTTTACATGACTAATATTTTGGTGCACATAATCTGTACTCATTTGTCACATTTTAAGGACTGTTGTCACAATGCATACATCAGTATTTCTTAACTACCATCTAGCATAGTAGCTAGCTAGGCATGACTTGACTGAAGCCACTGGAATTAGCAAACTGCCACTGTGGTTTGGCTCTAGAGGAAACATGACTTCTTAGTAGGGAAAGCAGGAATTTGTGCTTGTCAACAGTCTTAACTACCAAAGCTTCCAACTTCTCAAATCCTAAAAACCTAAAAAAATTGACTTGCTAGACAAAGTACATAATTCAACATAATTCTAGGTAGTCAATGGGAACAGGTCAAACAGAACAAAATCTCAGTTGACCAAGGGATTGGGATGCAAGGGAGGAAGTGACCACATACCTGGGCGAGAGAGGGGTCATTTTTCATGTCTTAGAATCCACCCCAATCCTGGACACCCATTTATTGGTTCTTTACCAACCAGCAGATGATATGAAATCATTGTTTTCACATCATCATACAATTATCTTGATTATTATTTATTCAAAATTTCAGGAATCCATGATTTTGTTAATATGGGTACTCCCTCCACTGACACAAATCATAATTCCTCAGTCTTGATAGATTGTCTCAGTGAATTGCTGTGGCCAAAAAATTCATCACTTTGAGGTAATAATCAAATGAGATAATATTCATAAAGAACTTAGCATGGTGCCTAACACATAGTAGATGTTTAAGAAATGCTTTCCCCCTTCTATTTCCCCTAAGGTCAACCTGCTTACAAGCCTCTCTGAATTTAATTGGGCTTGTCCTCAGGCAACAGATATTCTGTCTACCATTGGGACTATATTGCAACTCTTTACAGCATCATAGCAACTGTCTGAGGTTGAGTTTGAGCAGCATTGCCTGAAGGAACTGAGTCACCTACACACCAAGAGGAAGAATTGCAGAATTACAGTAGAGAATCTTAAGGGCCAATAGATGGCATAGTGGATAGAGCACTAGGCTTGGAATTAGGAAGACTTGAGTTCAAATCCAGCCTCAGACAATTACTTCAATTGTGTGATCCTAGGCAAGTCACTTAACCCTGTTTGAATCAGTTTTCTCATTTATCAAGTGAGCTAGAGGGAAAAAAATGGCAAACCACTCTAGTATCTTTGCCATGAAAACCTCAAATGGGGTCATGAAGAGTCAGACATAACTAAACAACCTAAGTAGTGAATCTTAATTATTGTAGTTTTGAATTAAAGATCTATTCATTATATTCTTTTGATTGACATAAATAATAATATAAAAGGATGATTTTTAAATTGAGTGGAAACATACAAAGAACTTTTATGTATTAGTAAATCAAATATATGACATTTGCCTATGCCAGACAACAAAAATGAAACAAACCTTGATTCTTGATCTGATGAGATGAGCATCTGTTGACTTCTAGCTTCTGTAAGACATTTTATGAGTGAAGGAACAAGAGATAGACTTGAGCTAGAGAATAATTTGAAGAATAATGAGGAAAAAAGAAAGAAGGTAGGAGAAGAAAGGAGGACAGGAAAGGGATGGAGATGAGCTTCAACATAAAAATAAAGAAGAAAAAGGAATCAAGGCAGAAGGGACTACTGCTCTGTATGTGGAGATTAGAGGGTCAAAGAATACTACAGAGAAGAAATAGAAGGACCATTGAGCACTTGACTACTTAGAGCTAAGAAATAAATAGAAAGCTCTTCCTGAAAAGGTGGGAGCTGTATGTATGAAGGAACAGGAGGAAACAGCAGCTGACATTCTAAAGAATGATGCTCTGGGTCCACAGGTGGAGTAAAGTAAGAAATTATCTGGTCATGATCACAGAGAAATGAGACAAGTAATGATATCTGGTTCAAGACCTGCTGAGGTATCTGAAGCTACTGTTTGGTGACAACACCACTAGAAAGATCTGTTGCCTTCTCAAGTTACATATTCAAGATGTAGCTCAGAGCCACCTAAGGACTGGAAAACAAGATCACTACACTCCCCTTTTAGTGATTCATGTGGACACAAATGATATTGAAAGGAGAAAACTAGAAAGCATTGAGTAAGATTATAAAGTCTTGGTTAGGAACCCAGAGACAACAGTGGATCGGGTGGTATTTTCATCATTGCTGCCCATTCAAGATAAAAGATTCAGAAGAGAAAGGCAGATTTAGGAAATGAACAGCAAACAGTTGGTTAATATGGGAGTATCTAAGAATTGCATTTGAATTTTCTAGATTATGCTTTAAAATATAGAAAGAATGGGTGCTCCTTGTCCAGGTATAGAATGCACCTAACAAAAATTGCTAGGAAGATATTTGTTTAGAGTTTTAAAAATCTAATCAAAATGGCTTTAACCTGGAAAGGAAAGGGTAAGGAGAAAACAATCTGTGTAGATATATAAAATTACTCACTATAATGAGTACCCATAATCTAGAAAGAAAAAGAGCATTTGAAGTAACTTGAAGATCACGAGAAAACAAAACCTAAAGAAAGATCCAGTGATAAAATCCATGGCCTCAGATATCTAAATACACAAAGCAGGGATAACAAGAAAGACAAATTAGATAGATTAGAGCTCCTGACCTCATATATAGTACCAAGATTTGGTAGGATTAGACCTACGATTGAAATGTGGATCTAGAAGGACACATCTTATTTAAATAAAATAGGATAGGAATAAAGGGGAGGAGAGTAGCATTATATATTAAGGAGATATAAACAATATATATATGTATATATGCATATATATGCATACGTGTGTGTTTACCAGAGAGAAGCATGGTAAAGAGTGTTTAAGGGAAGAACAACAGAGACAAAAACCGAAGAACAAAATTTTATTATCAGATTATACCACAGAGCACTTGGACAGACAGAGGAAATAGAAGAGGATTTTGAATAATAGATCACAGGAATAGAGGCATGATTAATTCATCCAAGTAACTTACTGGAATTTTCTTTGCCAAAGGTGGAGAAGTTATCAATTTCTTGATTTGTGCTAAGGGTCATTTCATTTGTTAAAAGGTGGACAAAGCAACAGGGCAAAATTTACCCTGCATCTTCTTTTCACCATGGAAGGACTTACACTGAGATAAAAATTATGAAGACCTTGGGGCAAAGTGACTGCTCCATCTTGGATTTTTGTTTGAGGAGAGGCAAGCCAGGAATATTCTGGGAGAGATTCTGGGAGAGAGTATTTCAGAGTTGATAGAAAATATAGGTAGAAATCAAGGGCTAAAATGTTATGGGTAAAAAGGACCTAGGAGAGATAGAAAAGTTCTCAAGAATGAAATTATGATTCGAAGAAAAAAAAGAAAGAAAGAATTCCAAGGAGGAAAAAAAACAGAGTTTTCTAAAGAAATTAATGTGGATCCAAAGGCTAGTCACTAAATAACTTAGATTTTTAAAACACATGCACAGATGATAGAAGTGAGGCTAAGCAGCTGAGAATGAATGCATAAGCATAGCTTAGTATTGTAAGAAGAGTGTTGGGGGTTTTACTGACAAGAATAAATTGAGGGGGGGGGGCGGAGCCAAGATGGCGGCTGGGAAGCAGTGACTGGCGTGAGCTCCCCACCAAGTTCCTCCAAAAACCTATAAAAAAATGGCTCTGAACCAATTCTAGAGCTGCAAAACCCACAAAGTGGCAGAGGGAAGCAGGGCCCCAACCCAGGACAGCCTGGATGGTCTCTGGGTAAGGTCTGTCCCACACGGACCTCCCAGCCCCCAGCCGAGGGGAGCTGAACGCAGCGCGCACGACGCGAACAGACCAGACACCAACCTACCAGACCAGGAGACGAGCGGAAAGTGCCCTGGCATCCCGAAATACCGAGCTGTGGCATGTACCAGACCTCTCAACCCACAAAGAGCAAAGACAGCAGAGAAGGTTAGTGGGAAAAGCTGTGTGACTGAGTTTGCGGTTCCGGCCACTTGCCCCTGGGGCCCCGGAGGTGGGGCAGCTTAAGAACTAGGCTGCAGTTGCTTCT
>JAQQSZ010005039.1:0-13973 GCA_028646595.1 Phalanger gymnotis
CAAGCAATTCAACATAGGCCACATGTGTATCATTATGTAAAACCCTTCCTCAATACTCATGTTGTGAAAGATTAACTATGTTTTGCTCCTTCCTAACCTATCCCCGTTTATTGAATTTTCTCCCTTGACCCTGTCCCTTTTGGAAAGTGTTTGTTTTTGATTACCTCCTCCCCCTGTCTGCCTTCCCTTCCATCATCCCCCCTTTTTCATCTTCTTCCTCCTTCTTCCCTCTGGGGTAAGATACCCCATTGAGTGTATATGGTATTCCCTCCTCAGGTCAAATCCGATGAGAGCAAGGTTTACTCATCCCTCCTCACCTGCTCCCTCTTCCCTTTCTACAGAAGTGCTTTTTATTGCCACTTTTATGCAAGATGATTTACCCCATTCTATCTCTCCCTTTCTTCCTCTCTCACTATATTCCTCTCATATCATACAGGGTTTTTTTTTAAATGAACATTTATCACTCTATATTTTGAATCCTCTCTTAATTCTTATTCTGCTGTGCACATGACATGCTTTTGGTCTTTTCTTATTTTGTATTTAAGTTTATAATGTCTTTTTCTTTTTTATTGTGTATTTAAGTTTTGGTAATAAAAAAGAAGATAGAAAAAAGAAAATCTGTAACCTGAGAATGTCCTTTTGTAGAAGTCCAAAGCAAGATAAAGAGAAGAGGGGTCAATATCTCCCCCTATCTCTCTCCTTACTTCTGTATCTTAGTCATTCACTTCAAAGCTACCTACAAATACTATAGCTAAATGAAGCATCTTCCTCTCCTCAAGGCACCCAGTTTTTATATCTTGTTTGTGAATCTCCTAACTTGCAACCAGAGAAATATAGTATCGTTAGCCTCTAGTTGCTCCCTACTGTTTTGTATCAGGTTCTCTCAAAAAAACATTTTGTTCTTTCCTTCATTCATTGAACAAACATTTATTGATTTTCCATTACCCACAAGAAACCATGACAAGTATTGAAGGCATAAAGACGGTGAATGAGCTATATTCATTCCTGACAAGTTTTACATCAGGTCAGAAAATAAGATATATGTGAGTACTCTGATGTAATAGGTACATAGGAGAAGTACAAACAAAGGCTTATAGGAATTTAGAAGGTGGAAAGATCAGACTCTGCCACTGCTGATCAACCCTTGCCCTAGAAACATGTGGTCCTTTGAAACAAGCACAAAAGAGGAAAACCCATTGTAAATTGTACTCTTGTTCTAGTTAACAGTAATGTTACATATTTTTAAAAACTTAAAACATATATGTTAACATGACAAAATTCTAACCAATAAGCAATAGAAAAAATGTTTTCATAACAGAATCAAAAATCTATAGTCAAATCTCTGTTCTACAACTAGCTAGATGTTTTATGTTGAGCAAGACATTCCCCTCTCTGGGCCTAAGTATCCTCATCTGTAAAATGAAGGAATTGGACTAGACGATTTCTAAAGCCTTCTTCCACTTCTAAAATCCTATGAAGGTACTGAAAAAAATTCTAGTTGAATTATTGCAAACTCTCTTTTTAAAATGTTATTGATTATCTTCTGTTTTAGATCACCTACATTTCCCAATATACTTTTCCCTTTTCCTCTCCACAAAAACTATTACTTATATAACAAATACACTAGCCTCACTCTCCCAGAACAAGACTAGCTGCATCTCCCTCTCAGAGTTCTAGGGTTACCCTTGAGAGGACAGGATTTCTCTTCTCTAAAGCTATTAAATTCCAATGATTGGCACTCCAGTTCCATTTATCAAATTAAGCTCGGTTAGTTTTTTTCTTCCTCAAAAGGATGTTTAATTTAAAGATATAGTACAAAAAAAAGCGTAACTATTTCCCCCTAATACAGGGTGGGGGGATGTTGGGGTGGATGGCATGGGAGACAATATTTTCTCTTCAAGTTTATATCCAAATGAGGCATTACCATTCAATAATCCCTTATCTCAGCTATTTCTGAGCTGGGCTCCAAAGGCCACTCTTTGAAGCATTGTTACGTTAATGAAAATGGGAAGATCTTTTCCAGCCATTAATAGACCCATGTGACCTGCTTGATTCACATGGAAGCCTGAGTCACATAAGCCTGTGGTAGGAGGAGCTTACTGAACCGGTGGAGCAGGAAGGAGTGGAGCAGGAAGTGAGACAGAACAGTCAGAGCTAGGAAGCAGAGAGCTAGCAGCGGAGGAACTAGTGTGTGAGAGAGGAAGTGATTTTGCTTCAGGGAGTTCTTTTGTGGGAAGGCCCTAAGGGAGGGAAGGCTTGGTGCTCTTTGCATTGATAATGTATGTAGATTTCTATGTTGCTATGATGTATTTGGCTTTCTGGTGTTTGAATAAATGTTTTGGTTCTGTCTTTCATGAAGAGAGTCTTATATTTTGCAATTCAGAACTATGCTGGCATATTCATAGCAGCCACAGCTGCTGTGGGCATTACATTGGTGCTACAGGCATTAATGCTGGGCTGGCTGTAAAATCCAACATAGAGTCATCTCTTGGTCTGCGCAGCCCCAGGTGGTTCTCTGGAAGCTCACAAGGTTACAGTTTTCTCTTTAACCTAAAACGAAAGAAGGCACATCAAGGCAAAAAACTGAGGTTCATATTCATGGCACACGTGTCAACCTGAGGTGGAGAGGGCTGGATGTCTCCTTCCCAGCATTGTTTCTTTTCTCTTATCAAATGTTATCAGGCAGGAAGAAATCACCTGAAGTGAAAAACCAAGCCTCGAATGAGTGGGAGCCTTTTGATTATATCTATAGTTCCAGATAGGGTGGCTAGGGGGCACAGTGGATAGAACTCAGGGTGAGGAGTCAGAAAGACCTAAATTTAAATGGGGCCTCAGATATTTACTAGTCCAATGACTCTGGACAAATCACTTAATGCTATTTGCCTCAGTTTCCTCATCTGTAAAATGAGAGAAAGAAGGAAATGGCAAACCACCCCAGTATCTTTGCCAAGAAAACCCCAAAAATGGGGTCACAAAGAGTGAGACATGACTGAAAAATGACCGAACAACACAGTTCCAGATAAATAGGCACAGCTAATCAAAGTGACTTCTATTTATCATGTGGTTAGAAGACTGAAACTAATTAAAGAATGTCTGCTTTTGTTGTTGTTCTCTAGTCATTTTTCAGTCATGTCCAACTCTTTATGACCCTATTTGGGGTTTTCTTGGCAAAGATATTGGAATGGTTTGCCATTTCCTACTCCAGCTCATTTTACAAATGAGGAAACTGAGGCAAACAGGATTGAGTGACTTGCCCAGTGTCACACAGCTAGGAGGTGTCTAAGGCTCGATTTTAACTCAGTACTCTATCTATTGATCCCCCTAGCATCCTCCAAATTTCTCCAAGGCACTTCAATTGTACATAATCATGACTGTTCCTGTATCAAGTTCCCCAGCCTTGTCCACAAGAGGATTTTCAGCAGCAGCACACTGCTCATGCTCATAAAGACTGGACTTAACAACCATTCTTCTATTACACTCAACAAAACTTTCAGCTTCATACCATGCCACCCAATCTGGACCTGGAAATGAGTATTCCCCAGGGGATCCAGTCCTACTCCCTACTGATTTTCTCCCCTCCTCCATTTGAAAATTTTGCAGCCTTCAGCAAATTAACATGAATGCATTTTAAACACATTGCCTAAGTCCCCAAACAAAAAAAAAAGACCCTGTGGCTTCTTGAAAAGACAGATCCATTAACTCTTCATTTGCTTCCTCAGTGCCATGGAAGAAAGAGTTTAAAAACAGTCAAGGTGGCATGACCTTATACAGTCCCAAAGGTATGAAGTTATGCAAATTCAACAAAGAACATTTTTACAAAGTTTAACTAAGATTATTTGCTTAGTACTAAAAAATGCCTGTCTTGGTGCTTGAAATGGTCTTCCTCAATCTAAAGGTGATGACTTAAAAACAAAGAAAATTAGCTTCTTAAGCTAGAAGGAAACTTGGACCCTGCAGAAATCACCAGACTATGTAGAACTCCACCCCCTCCCAACAAAAACAAAGGAATTTGGAACTTAGAGTTGAGTAGAAGTCATTCTCTCATCCTCAGGTAAGAAATCAAACCAACTAAGCTTGGTGCTTACAAACTAGCTCTAGGTCCTAGTGGGCAGAGGCATTTCACCTCCTTCCTGCTTTTCTCCCTCCCCCTACCACACACAACTCTGGACCCATGCTCACAGAGTGGTTTTAATCACTGAACAACTCCAAAGAAAAATAAAATCAATTTTCCCATCTCAGAAGATAAACTGAGTGCCCAAACAATCTCAGACTTTATAGTACTCTCTCCACAGGGATTGTGGACCTAGGGTTGCTGGGAAGTCAGCCTCAGGGAGACTGTAAAGGAAATCACCTTCAGGCAAGAAAACAACTATTCTGGGTCAAAATTTTTCTACATTTCTTCAGTGTATAGGACCATATGACTGGGTTTTGAAATGTCTTTCCTAAGTGTCCTTTTCTACTCCCCCCCTCCCAAAAGAAAATGTTTGTGGATATTTTTTTTTTCCACAATAGCCAATCCACTAAGAGATCCTAAATCTTTCCTCTGTGTTCTCACCCAGAATTTCCCCAAAGGATACCTGTCACTCTAAGAGTATTCTTATTGGAATTCCAAACTCGCTCAATAAAAACATAACATTTAGGAAAAAAAATCACAAACAGGGTCCAAATAAGCCCAAAGTTAAAGCTTCTAATAAGAGGGATTGAGTAATAAAAGTTGATGATTTGGGGAATTCAGACAAGGAGGGAAGCTTTACCCTGTAGACTTGTCACAATGAGACAAGCAGTCTAGGTCTGTATGAATGCAAAAGAAAAAATAGGAACATTTCTGAACTAGGCACCAACATTTTAAAGATGCAAAATCCATATTTCTCATACTAGCCTCTTTTGTACAGAATTCCATAACAGCATATCTCAGTACTTAAACATTCAATGAATTGGCAAATGCAAAAGTCTGCTGAAAGAACTCTCAAAAGTAATTCTTAAATTACCTTAAAAGGAATTGACTTGCATGGGAAGCACACTGGAAAAATTACTGCCTTCCAATACCTTTACAAAAAAAAGAACAAAAATTAGAAAGAGGGGAAAAACAGTTCAATAAAAGTGGCCAACACATCAATCTATCTCACTGCTGCGTAGTGTTCCAAAGCCATAGTACCCTGTCTCTATTTGCAGCCATATGTTTATGGCGCTGGTGAATTTTGATCTATACCCTTGATTAGGTTGGCCACCCCTGTCTAAGAATGTAATATTCTATATTATCTGTTTGAAAATTCTATATCTTTTTACAAGTGTTAATTAAATAGGTGTTGTGAATCAATCCGACCTACATCATGATGAAATAAGAATTTCTAACAAAGAAGCAAGCACAAGTGGATGAAGATGATTTAACCACTCTCACCAGAGCCTAGGTGAGCTATCTTTAAGGATACTGGTGGGGTTTGGAAATTTATTCTGCAAATGTTGTGATTCCCTAGGAAACATAGGATTTAAAGTTTCAAGGTGACTTGACCAAATTCAGGAATCCTCAATGTTAAGAACTCTCAATGCACATAATTTATAATGTAAATAGTTATAAGTAGAGGAAATTGGTGTCCATCACCATAGTGTGATTGATTTCAAGAGTACTAGGAAGGTCCATCTGCCTACAAGCCGTCACCTATAATCATTGCTTTATGTCTGACTAGACCATTTCAACCTCATTCCTTTGTTAATGGTCTTAACCCTTGTAAAAATGTAAATTATCTCTGGAAAAGAAGGGTCTTTCCATGTCTAAGTTTTTTTTCATTCATTGGTTCAATAAACACTTATTAAACAACTACTATATTTAGAGCACTGTGCTAAGAAATGATTGAAATGGGTGATGTCAGAAGCAAATTAGGGAAGCATGGAATAGCTTTCCTGGCAGATCTATGAATAAGGGAAGAATTTATGACCAAAAAAGAGAAAGCATTATAATATATAAAATGGATAAATTTTATGATATTAATTTAAAGGGTTTTGTACAAATGAAACTAATACAGAGAAGATTAGAAAGAAAGCAGAAAACTGGATGGAAAAAATTACAGCATTTCTTTTATAAAGGCCTCACTTCTCAAATATAAATGGATAACTGAGTCAAATTTGTAAGAATACAAGTCATTCCCCTATTGATAAATAGTCCAAGGATAGGAACATGCAGTTTTCAAATGAAGAAATTAAAGCTATCTATAGTCTTATAAAAATGCTCTAAATCACCATTGATTAGAGAAATGCAAATTAAAACAACTTTGAGGCACCACCTCATATCTATCAGATTGGCCAATATAACAGAAAAGGAAAATAACAAATGTTGGAGGGGATATGGGAAAATTGAGACACTAAAGCACTGTTGGTGGAGTTGTGAACTGATCCAATAATTCTGGAGAGCAATTTGGGACTATGTACAAAGGACTATAAAACTGTATAAGTCCACTAGTTCTGTGTACCAAAGAGATTTTTTAAATGCGAAAAGATATATATGTACAACATTAATAGCAGGTCTTTTTGTGATAACAAAGAATTAGAAAATGAGATGACCATCAATTGGGAAATGATTGATTGTGATGAAATACTATTGTGCTATAAGAAATGATGACAGGATGCTTTCAGAAAAACTGGGAAAGACTTACACGAACTAATGCAAAGTGAAGTAAACAGAACCAGGAGAACATTGTACACAGAAACAGCAATATTGCGCAATGATCAACTATGCATGTCTTAGCTATTCTCAGCAATACAAGGATCCAAGACAATTCTGAAGGACTTATGATGAAAAAATGCTATCCACATCCAGAGAAAGAACTGATGGAGTGTCAATGCAGATTGAAGTATACTATTTTTTTATTTTATTTTTCTCATTTTTTGTCTGTGTTTTCTTTCACATGACTGATTTGGAAATATGTTTTGCATGGCTGCATATGTTTAACCTATATCAAATTGCTTGCTGCCCTTAAAGAGGGAGGGAGAGGCTGTGGAACACAAAATTTTTAAAAATAAATGTTAGCAATTATTTTATATATAATTGGAAAAATAAAATATTATTTGAAAAAATAGTTGAAATACAAATTTTAGCTGATTCACAGTCATAGCTCTCATGCAACTTGTAGCCACATAAGGAAATAAGACATGCATACACATTAACTATAATATACAATATTGCATTGTAAACATTATTAAACACAATAAAGAGATTCCCCAAAAAAAAAGTTTCATGAAGGAGATGGCACTGGACTTAAACTTTAAAATTTGAGTAAGAATTTCACAGGTGAGAAATGTGAGGAAGAACACCCCAAGCATAACAGTGGTTTTCTAGCCCATGCCGGTACACTGACAAGTCCATGTATCACTCTTTGGCCTCCCAGGCTGACAAGAACAGAAGATGAGATACAGGGCTGTCTGTGGACTTTGAAGGCGAAACAGAAAGGGATCTGTCCCCTGACACTTTTGGCATTAGATGTTTGAGATATAAGTGATGCCACAAAAGTGGCATTTATTTCGGGTTGGGGGTCAAAGGGCATGAGAAGATGCTGATACAGAGTTACAGACTAAAAAATCCTGAAGTAATCCTGTATTCCTATATTACCATGCTGCTGTGACTAGGAGAGTCAATGTAAACTACCACAATGCTCTCAAATCTAACTTGACACAATAGCTGAAGAGCAAATTACATGTATCCAGCTCCGTCCTTGGACAGACAGAAAGTCTTAATCCAGAAACTAACTTTTGGCTTGATTTCATGAGGTAGCTCAAAAAAGAAAGGCTCCAGCTTAAAAAGGTTTCTCCTGTCTTTGAAAGGTACTGAATCTAGAAACTTGAATGGGATTTATATCTATGTCATATGTGAATAAGGATTCTACTTTTATTGTTTTTTATTTAATCCAGTTAAATTGTTTTCTAAAATAATAATGCTTGCAAAAAGGATTTCGAAAGACAGCACATTGAAAAGAGGAGGGAGTGGTCAGTAGGTGGCGGCAAAGCCAAGAGAATGATTGAGACATATACCTGTAGGTAAAAACCAGGAAGATGTAACATAAGGGGTGGAGTCAGTGGATGATTGACAGCCAGCACCCTCCTGGTAACCACTGATAGCTTTGGGACAACTACTTGGTCTTATACTCCCAACTGATGGTGATACCAATGTAAAGAAAAGTGTGAAGAAAAGTATGGATGTGGGATAACATAATGCATGTTCAGGGGAATGAGAAGTAGAATGAGATAGTCAAGGAAAAAACACTAATCTTAGATTCACTGGCTAGGAATAGTGGTAAGTCAGGGGTACAAGGAATTCTAGGGTAGTAGCTAATAAAAAAAGTAAAGAGTCAGATGACACATTGAAGGAAAGTTAGAGGAAGTCAAAGAAAGTTAGAATGGGGAAAATGACCAGGAAGGATGAGAATAAGTCAATGATAAGTGCCAGTATTAATTTTAGGGTAAGTAAAAGAACAGAGGTGAAAGAAAAGGAAGCTATGGTCAGAGAGTGGAATTTGATGGATTCGGATCCAGGAAGCAAGGCATTTCTGAGAGATAATGAAGTCTTAAGTGAATCTATGGGGGAGTATAGCTGGAATAGACTGATAAAGGAGGTCATTGAAGTTGAGGAGATTGAAGAATTTGGGGCTAAGTATTTAGAAGGATCACCAACATGAATATCAAAGTCTCCAAAAATTATGTCAAGAAACGGAATAGAGAAGAAGACTCAAGTTCAGGTACTAAAGTAAGTGAGAAAGCTGAGAGAAGTAGAAGTTAGTAGCAGATGAGAGTAATAAGGATAGGAAGAAGGTGCTATAAATTAATTGGTAGACTTCAAAAGAGGAAAGATCATTGAGGAACAGTGGTGGAGGAATGGTCTAGAAACAATAACAGAAGCTGAAGAGTATGACTCCCCAACCTCCGCCGGGCACTACGAGATGCAAGAAGTAAAAAAAAAAAAAAAGTGGTGGCCTCTTCTAGATAAGGTTATAAGATGCAGCAGGTCCTCAAGTGAGAGGGAACTTTTAACCAACACAAGGAGACAGAAAGAATGTTGCCTGAAAAGTCCGAGCATTTCACATAGCATGCTGATAATCAAATTGAGGGGCTGGTTGAAGGACAAAGTAGAATGAGCTACTAGCTAGATTTATTTTGGGTAGGCATGGCAGTGGGGAAATAGGTGAGTGTATTTGATTAATATAGTGACAATTCTTTGTATGAGTTCATCAGATCCTTTTCTGAGAACAGATTATTAATGGAGAATGGGAGGATTAAACAAAAGCATTATAGGTATGTAAAGAGGCAGTATGGGGTCTGGAGGTTATCAATGCCCTTAGGCACATCTATCTTGATGGGGGGAAGGAAGGGAAGGGAATAAACACTTCAGAGTGCCTACTATGTTCCTGGCACTGGGATGTGTATTTTTTTAAATTAATATTTCATTTGATCTCATTTGATTGCAAGATAGGTGCTATTTATTATTAAATCCATTTTACAGTTGAGAAAACTGAGGCAAACAAAGGTTAAGTGACTAGTCCAGGGTCACACAGCTAATAAATATCTAAGGTCATATTTGACTCAGGACTTCCTGACTCCAAGCTGCTGGATTGCTGGGGCCACACAGGTGGTTCCCACATAACTACCACTATTGGTGTAACCAAAAATTGTTCGGGTTATCAATAAGAAGGGACCAATTATCAGCTTAGCCAGTCAGAGCAACAGCTTTCAATTCACCTATAAGAAGATGGCTTTTGCTTGTGGTGTTTGTTGAACAGAAGGGAATGGTTTCCACTCATGGCTGGTTCTCATTTCCAAGGACCTGACTGACTCAGTTCACAGGGGTTATTCTGGAACTGATACATTATTCTAGGCCTCTTTCAAGAATTATTTTTCCAGCATCTAGGTTTATTCTCCTTCACTGCAAAATTCAAAGCTCTACCAGCTCAAATGTGGCTTTTTGCCCCATCAATATGGGAGAGTAAATCAATGATAATTGTAAGCTTTTAATTAGTTTCTTAATGACTTTTTTTAATGGAGCAGGCACCCTGAGGCTTTTAAACATAGAACACAATTTTCATTGGAAGAAAATATTTTCTTTTCTGAATAAACTTGGAATGACTTAATTACATTTGCACATTCCAGAAATATATTTTTAGTAATAATTGACTCATCACATTAAGTTTGTCCGTGTTTTCTGCAACCATTCTCTTGCATTAGAGTCTTGCCTCTTTTCAGAACTTATTTTTTACTCTCTCAAAGATGATTTGGTTCCATCAATTGTCCCTGAATATTTAATACTGCCCCATTCACTGGTTTATTTCACTAGTTCGTGGGCATGTTTGCATGTAGCCATTGAATTTTTAGCCAAATATTTTTTTCAGCTCTCAATGACTGACTTCTTTCTAGTTGTTGAGATTCATTGTTAGCAGTACTAGGAAGGAGGGTAGAATAGAGGAGGAAACAGGAAGGGACACGTATACAGGATGCAGTGTTAGAAGCACAGTTAGCTCTATGCAATAGGACAAGTATCAAGAGTCAAAATGTGGAAAGCTCACAAGACAAAAGATCAGTTACCTTAGGGAAGAATACATAACTAAAAGAAAATTTAAGTCAGTATGGGTGGAAATATTAAATATAAGCACATACATAAAAATAAAACACATAAATAAGTATTGTCAATGTCCACAAGCTCAAAACTAGATGGTCAACACAGGAAAGGAAGAATCAGTGGGGAGCACGATTCCAAAAAGGAAGATGAAGTCATTGTTCAGGTCAACGAAATGAGAAGCAAGATCAAGAATCCTCACAGGAGCCAATGCAACACCCTGTGATGTTCCAGCAGTGGCAAAGAGAGGGTTGTTCCAATGATTCAGATGAAGGTAGGGTCTTCTAAGAGGCTATATTATATAAGAATTTCTGTTGTAAAGAGAAGCTGGGGATGGGAAGGGATGGTAGACCTGGTTTCAACACAAGAAAAACGGAAGTACCTGAGTTAAGAACTGGGGCTAAAAAATCCAAAAATTTATCTAGTTAGGAGTCAACAGCATGTATCAGTAATAAAGGTGGGACTTTCTTTTACTGTTTTCTCTTTTAGCACTTATTTAATCAAGTGCCCTTGAAGAGTCTGGCCTTTGTTTCTTTGATTGGATCAGGAGTCACTGATGACCTCCTTGCCTCAAGGGAAAGCCTGGTTTACATGGGTTTGAGTCACATGTTTTTGACACCTGAAGCTTGTAGGACATGTAGATTTGAGTCAAATGCTGTGATACCCTTTGATCCTGAACGGAATATATAAACCCAGAGGTTGATGTTTTCCCTTGGGGCTCTCACTCACTGCAAGACTAGCCTGTGACTTGAATAGACTCTGGGCAGTTGTCAAGAACCCCCAGCTTGTAAACCTGGATGTTGGGACTTTGTTAAACCCTGGTAACTATGCATTGAGATTTGAATCAGACAAGATCTGTCTATTGATGTTTGTAATTTATTTGTATTTGCTCTGAAGTTCAGGGTACTGGCTTTTCCTCCTGAACTAAGTGAATGACATTCATATGTTGGATTAAAGTGAGATCATTAACCCCTCAAAGTTACTTTCCTTAGTAAAGCAGATCAAAGAACCTGTGCTGACAGCTCTTGTTGCTGGTCTTATTGGGTCTTACACCTCACAAGAGCTGCTAGCCAAATAGTTGCTACACAGCATCTGATGAGAGACATACAGAATGGAATAAGGGACAGACACCTGGCAGCTAGACTGAGAACCAGGAAGCCCTGAGTTCAAGTCCTGCCTATGACACATACTGGCTGTGTGACCCTGGGCAAGTCATTTAACCTCTCATTATTCCAAAAACACTCTATAAATGCATCATATAAGTTGCAGAGAAGGTACCAAACTGCATTGGTAGAAATAGTTGCCTCACCAGGTTATGTGTGTGTATGTACATGTGTGCACGTGTGTGTGTATACACACACACATATAGGTATATACACATACATGTACATATACACATATATGCACATATATGGATATGTCTATACATACACTCCATATATGCATGTATAGTCACTTATATACACATACAAATTTGTATACATACATACATATTTTTTCTGTATTACTTGGACCATATGTTTGCTGAAGTCGCTTCCAACTTTTGAATTTTGTGATTCTGTTTTTATTCATATCCATACATATGTTTGCATGTATGTCCATATGTACTGAGTATATATGGAGAGAGAGAGACAGAAACAGAGAGTTCATTTTTTATTAAGTATTACGTCATTTTCACAAAGGGTGGATTCATAGGATCTTGATCCTATGAACGAAAAACAGAATCACAGAATTTGAGAATTACAAGGTTCCTTGATAAACATATTGTCCAATGCATTTAATAAAAAAGAATCTCTGCTTCTAACACACCCAAATGATCCTATAGCTGCTACTTGAAAACTTTCAAGGTAGGGAAGCCAAACACCTCTTCGAGGAGCCTATTCCACTTTTTGACAGCTTTTAATATTAGGGAATTTCCCCTGACATCAAACCCAAACTTGTTTCTTTGCCACTTCTACCTTTTTCTACTGGTTCTGCCCTCTGGAATCAAAGAAAATGAACTGAATTATTGTTTCATACAACAGACTCTCAAATACTAAAGATGGCTATTTTGCTCCTCTATCTTCTTTTCTCCAGACAAAACATCCTTACTTTCTTCAATCAGTCCTCATATGACTTAAGCTTAGACCCTTCATCATCCTGGTTGCATTCTTCTAGACGCTGTGTAGTACCAATGTCCTTCCTAAACCTCAGTCTCCTAAGCTGAACCCAATAGTCGAGATGAGGTCTGAGGTGGGGAAAAAGCAGTGAATCAATCACATAATATTCTTTAATAATATTCCTCCCTTACTATAGCCTACGTTCTTGGCTTTTTTTGACTACAATGGAACAGAGCTTACTCATACTGAGTTTTGCAGTTGATTAAAACCCTCAGGTCTTCCTCAGATCTACTCTCTAACCTTGGTTACCCCATCTTGTGAGCCTGTTATTTTTTGAGCCGCACTGTAAGACTACATTATCTCTACAGAATTTCATATTATTAAATTCTTCCCAATGTTCTAGCTCATTGAGATTTTGCGATTTTGATTATGTCATGTATTCTTCCCAGATTTGTTTCACCCAGCAATTTAATGAGCACCTCAACTATACTTTTTTCATTCATGAAAATATTAAACAGCAGAGGGATAAATACAGATCCATTGCTTACTCATTTGGAGACAACCTTCTAATATATTTTAATGTTTCAATAAAAACTACTCCTTGAATCTAGCCATCCAACCAGATCTGAATCTAACTTTATTACCTAACTTTATTACCATCTGATCCATATCTCTCCATGTTCTTGGCGAGAACAGTATGAGATGATTTTATCAAATGATTTGCTAAATATTAGGTAAACTATACCCCAGTCCCCTGATCTAGTTGTTTAGTAATCCTGTAAACAGCAACAGAAAATGAGTTTACTTTACCATGAACTGTTTTTAATGAAGCTATGATGGCTTCTTATAAGCATTATTTCACTATCACTTCAATGGCCAGTTCTAGAATTGTACCAGGAATCCAAGTTAGGTTTTATGAGGGTCAATTTGCGGACTCTGTCATTTTGCCCCCCCCTTTTAAATCATGAAATTTACTCTTCTGGGGGGCAGAGTCAAGATGGTGGCTGGAAAGCAGGGACTAGTGTGAGCTCCCTCCAAAAACCTATAAAAAAATTGGCTCTGAACCAATTCTAGAACTGCAGAACCCACAAAATAGCAGAGGGAAGCAGGGCTACAGCCCAGGACAGCCTGGATGGTCTCTGGGTAAGGTCTATCCTGCATCGAGCTGGGAGCGGAGCAGAGCCCAGTGTGGGCTGTGTGGACCAACCAGACCAGGAGCCAGGCAGAGCGTGCCCTAGCACCCTGAATCAGTGAGCTGCAGCAGTTACCAGACTTCTCAACCC
>JAQQSZ010005040.1:0-13973 GCA_028646595.1 Phalanger gymnotis
ATTACAAAGGAACTAAGTTATATTGAAATATAATGATCAAATTTATATTTTTTAAAAACAAAGTCACAGATCCCAGGCAAGAAGCCCTGCTTGGGAAGGCAGCATGGTAGGGTAGAAGATATCCTGGATTTGCAGCCACAAAACCTGGGTTACGATCCTGCCTCTGCTCCTCGCTACTCGTGTGACCTTGAAGAATCACTTCTCCTCATCTGTAAAGCTAAAGATGATCTGTATATTCCCTTCCAGCTTTAAATCCTAGGAGACTTCATAATCCCATTTTAGCAGCTTGTTTTATTCTCTCCATTTCAAAAGCTTAATGGAAGAGGACAGCTTCTGATATCAGTCGGCAAGTGTAAAGCAAAACCTGTGGAAAACACATTTATTTATTCAGACATCTATGAATCATTTTTTTTTCAAAATGTAACTTCCTTTCACTGTCACTATCTAATATATGAAATATAAAGTTGATATATGACTCAGGTATGAATTCACTGGTTGTTTATTTTCTCCTTCTTCTTGTTCAGTAGTCTCGGTCATATCTGACTCTGTGACCCCATTTGAGGTTTTCTTGGCAAATATACTAGAATAGTTTGCCATTTCCTTCTCCAGCTCATCTTACAGATGAGGAAACTGAGGCAAAAAGGGCTAAGTGATTTGCCGAGGGTCACACAACGAATGTGTGTGGCCAGATTTGAACTCAAGAAGATGAATCTGACTCCAAGGCCAGTGCTCTATCCACCCCACCACCTAGTTGCCTCCTTACTTGACTAGATAGCAAATCAGACAAATACATCAATATTTCCACTACACTGAATTTTACACATTTAAAGGCTAGACTGAATTTTTTACACTTTCCCAAATATTAGGCTAAGAAGAAGGTGGTACCTAGTCCTTTGCTAAATTGGTAGGGTCATAGATTTAGAGCTGGAAAGGATCTTGGATAACATGTAGGCCTGCCCTCTCGGTTTATAAATGAGCAAACTGGTCTAGATGGGACACATTTTTGGGAAATGTCAGGAATCTTCCCCGATAATTTGTTATTTAATAATCACTTCTCTTAACTCTGGCAGTCCAAGAAGTCCCTAAAAGCCCTGCAGTGGGGAGGAGTTAGGAAGTGATTGGACACTTTCCTAAGTATTAGTGTTGCTCTGAGACTCTCTCTTGAGTAGGAAGGAGAGAGGGGAAGGTTAGATAGAGGAAGATTGTAGCTCATGGTTGGGGAGGAGTTTCTAAGTTGCTCCCTTGGTTTATAGTCTACTCCACAGAGTAGAGTTTGGGGGAAGTCACAGATTAATCCAGACCCTGTAGCAACTCCCTAAAATACATTGGAAATTTCAGGGAGACCCTGTAAATAATTTATCACTCTAGTGTGTCAAGGAATGGTAGGGAGTTTGTATGAAATTTTGAGACTGGCCCAAGGCTAGGAAAGATTTTTCTGAGCTGGCTTTATATCACCTATTTTCACTTTAAGGTTAACATGCATCCTGAGTGGTTTGGGCCAGAGAAATCTGACATCTTACATGCACTTGCAAGGCCATGATAAAAGGTCTGTAAAGAGCCAGTTTACAAGAACCCTACAAATGACTAGGTCCTAGTCACTAGGAGTTTCTGGTACCCTGTGGCAAGTGCTCTGGTAATGGGGCACGTTTCCATCATCTGCTCATCACCATTATTCTGTGTAGCAAGACACTGTCCCATACCAACCCACAACAGGTTTTTGAAATTTCCAGTTTGCCAAAACCACAAAGATTTGGAAGATGTTCAGAAAATATTTTGTTCCCATGATGTAGATTTCTTGTAGCTTGGGAGCACTACCAAGATTTTGCAGTTCTCCACCCAGAGCACAGGACAATTCACAGAAGACATTGCCCAGGAATGGAAGCGCATCATTATTCTGAGAAAGGAGAAGGAGAAAACAGAGCAATGGTAGGTAACGCAGGAAGAATCTCTAGTGCCAAGAAAGAAAACAAGAAGGAGCTTCTGCACGTATTCATTCCACAAAGATTAAGCCACAATAACAGTACTATGAGAAAAAGAATATTCATATTAATGATCGCCATTTTTTTAAAAGACAAGATTTAGGGTTAGTCCAGGAAAACAGTGCTGCCACACTTGTGAAGCAATATAAAACAATTTAGGTTTTCTAAAACATTGCTATAAACAAAAGCCAGGAAAAAGAAATGATGATAATGCTAGTTGTTACCAGGACCTCATGGATGCATTATATTAAAATTGTATACATTTATTTCAAAGACACACCTGAAAAAATAAATTGCTTCAGGCCTTTATCTCACTTATCTTTATGCCTTAGGAAAGACCTAAAGCATTGCTGGGCAGCTAGGTGCCCAGAGTGGATAGAGCACCAGTCCTGGAGTCAAGAGGATTTGAGTTCAAATCCAAACTCAGACACTTACCAGCTGTGTGACCCTGGGCAAATCATTTAACCCTGTTCGCTTCTGCTTCCTCACCTATAAAATAAGCTAGAGAAGGAAATGTCAAACCACTTCAGTATCTTTGCCAAGAAAACCCTAAATGGGGTCACAAAGAGTCAGACATGACTGAACAACAAGGGCATTGCCTTTGGGCTCCATTTTACTTGATAAGAATAAATTCCTAAGGGAAGCTCCCATAAACATTCTGAAATGCAGAAAAATCCATTTAAGTGTCCTTTAAAAAAATTGCTGGATTTCATTGGTATAGGGACTCCCCAGTGAGAAACTCCTTCTGTCAAAGCAGGTGAACAATTACTCCATAATTCATAATCCTAGAAAATTGCCTAGGGGCACTTACGTGTCATTTTTCCAGGGTCACATAGTCAATATGTGGTAGCCAGGACTTACGCTCAAGTCTTCCTGACTCCAGAGTCTACTTTTTGTGTTCCATGATATATTGCTTCTCACAATAATCCTTGAAATTCGGTGGAATTTCAACATATTACTTGATCAAATACAACATTCCAACAGTCTCTATGAGTCTGGGAAATCACCAATCATCTACTTGATAAGCCAAGAAATATCTCAATAGAAAATAGAAAATATCTCAATAGAAAAAAAATCTCAACAGAAAAAAATACCAGTTTCATTTCATTTCAAGACCACTTTTGTCTCTCACCCATTGGTTAAAACATAATGCTAAGGAATAGTCTCACAGCTAAAGACCCTCTAGTCTACTCCCAGCTAGAACCAATTCTTTTCACTGACCACAAATCCCAATAGCCTTGCCCCGCAGGGAAGAGAGCGCTCAACTGAGAGGTGCAGATGACTCTTAACAGGATTCCTTTGAGGTGTCAGAGCTATTTCCAGGTCGCTGATCTGATTCTTCCTGCCTCACTTCCTCCAAAGCAATGGTTCTCCAAGTGTGGTCCAGGGACCCCTGAAGGTCCCTAAGATCCTTTCATGCATGGGGTCCAGAAGGCCAAGTGCTAAGATGTTCTAATTTCTAATAAGCTACATATCTATGGATAAAACCTACCCAAACAAAAGCTCCTGGGAGTGGGAGAGGTCCTCAACAATTATTGTGAAATAATTAAAGGGTCCTAAGACCAAAAAATTTGAGAATTGCTGCTCTAAAGTCAATTGAACTTTGTCCCTGGTACAACCTTCTTGACCACCCATCAAATTCAGGCCTGAGGGAAGTCTAACTTTGAACTCAGGAATTCCTTTAAGGATAAAGGTGAGGAGCCGCATTATTTATGACTGATGTGCATGGGTCCTCTAGCCAGACAGAGAATAGCATAGTCTTGCTCTTCCCTTGATTTGGAATTCACTAGGTGATAATCCAAGTCTATTCTTTTCTTGCAATGGAAGTTCCTAGTCTTGTTCTTACTGGAAATTCCTTATGGTTAGGGGAGTAGATGTGCCCACTTAGATAGAGAAACATTTCTCTAACTGTGTTCCATTGAACTCTGGTCTTCTGAATCAGCAATCTGTAAAGGGTGGGGATCAGAAAGTGGGAAGATGACTCCCATTCCATTTTGCCCACAATTTCATTTCTTTGACATTATCCTTTAAAACTCCTCCATTCTGCCTCCCTTTTCACCATGTAAGCTCCCAGTCTGTCCCCTTCCTAATTAGGCATCAATCTCTCGAGGAAGTTATAACCCAGGTTATATAGGTATATATAGGTACTTATAGTAGTATGTGCATAGGGGCCATTTGGAAAATTCCTCCACTAGCGTACCCACACTATGCATTCCCCTTCACCTTGTGACTTTGGCAGGTGCCCCTTGTGAGGAAGATTCTGTTCTCTGTGTTCAACTTCCCCCCTTTTTGTTTTGGGTGGGAAAAATCTCATTACATATCTTTCTCTCCAAACATCCAGCATAATGCTTAGGATACTTTCATCTACTACCAACTTCTAGTCACCCATATTGTATGCTTGTCATTATCCTCAACTCTTCACCTCTTACGTCAATTCAATTGCCAGATCTCTACAATTCTACCTTTATGGCACCTCTAGCACCTTTCTCTCCCTCAGTTAAGATCCTCAGTACCTCTGGGTTATTTCAATAACTTCCTAATTGGTCTCCCAGCCTCCAATCTCTCCCCCATCCAATCCATCCTCCACACAGCTGCCAAAGTGATTTTTTTCTAAAGTACTCATCTAACCATATCACTCCCTTTCTCAATAAACTCTTCACCCCTAGATTGAAAATCCATTCTAAGATAAAACGTTATTTTATTTTTATTGTCTCCTTTCAAAATTTCTCATTTTTATCTAAGTGCTATCATGTACCTATTTCAGTGAATTAGCTCATGAATAAAATTTATAAACAAGTAAATACACATACATTAGGGTTTATGATTAAAAAGGTTTTACCGATAGGAGTACACGATCAAAAAATTTTGAGAGACAGTTATTCTAAACCGTATGAATATCAGCGCCACGGTAAAATGTTAATGCCAGTGAAATTTTCCATTTAGAATTTTAAATGGAATTAAATATTAAATTCTGCAAGCTTCTGTTTGCTACTTTATAAAATGAGGCCCATGATGCTTGCACTACCTTTTTTGCAGGATTGTTGTATGAAGAACATCTTTTAAACCTTTAAAATATTATTTGAATATGAGCTAATAATCTTCTGCTACCTCTTAACACCCGTTACCCTCCCCAAATTAAGAAAGCATCCCAGACTTAGTGCTACCAAATCTCTAAGGAGCCAGTAGGTCTTAATGGAGCTTAAAGATTCCAACTCCTGGTTCAAGCTGAATTCTCTAGGCAGCAGATTCACCTTCAAACATAAGCTTCTAAATGACTCTCCTTAACTCTTTCTGCTCCCTCTTCTTTTTTTTTTACACACTATCCTCTACTTTTCTGCCAATCAATCAATCAACAAACATTTATTACTGGCCTAGTATGTGCTGGGCACTATGCTAGATGTTGGGTGGACACAAATGCAAACTAATGATGCCTCCTCTGTTCTCAGGGAGCTTCTAGAGACCCTAGCCAAGTCATTTGTATCAATCTAATTATTCTATTCTTGGCACACAATTTTATCATTTGTGCATCTAAATAGACATTTAACAGAAACCTACAGACGGGAACATTCTGATTCCAGAGGTAGTCAAGAATACTCAGGTCTAGAAGGAGGTGAGATTTTTCTATTCTCCCCCCACTGCAGTCTCTCTTAATTCCTTTCTGACTCCCATTGTAACCATTAATTTGAGAACCACTAAGATAAAATCACTGGATATCAGGGTGTTTGGGAAAGGGTTCATCTGGTACTAGAAATAGATCTTAAGTGGCATGTGTGTGTGTGTGTGTGTGTGTGTAAAGCAGAGATGGAGTATTGAGTTATGTATGTTTGTTTACTCAGGTAAAAACACAGGGGAACTCCTGCAACACAGAGATGACAGAATCTGGGACATGAAGAAAATGTCAACAAGAATGGCCACTTACTATGGAGAAGATGCAGCAAAGAACAAGCTGAGTTAGAGGATGTTTAACAGGAAATAGAGACCTGCCTGTGAAGTCAGAAGACCTGGATTCAAATCCCAACTCTGAGCATGTTGGCTGTGTAACCCTGGGCAAAGTCACTCAAACTCTTAGTGCTTTAGGCCAGAGATGTCAAATATACATGCAGCACACAGGTGCATATGGCCTACAACACTGCAAGTGAGGCCCAAACCGACTAAAATGTAATTGGGAAATATTTAACAAAATTTTTTAAAAATACAACATAGAAAATGTTAATTTGTGGTTTTATAAGTCAATATGTATGGTACCTCAGATCTGCGTCTGACTCTCTGTGACTCTATTTGAGGATTTCTAGATATTGGAGTGGTTTGCCATTTCCTTCTCTAGCTTGTTTTACAGATAAGAAAACTGAGGCAGACAGGATTAAGTGACTTGCCCAGAGTCACACAACTAGTAAGTGTCTGAGGCCAGATTTGGACTCAGGTCCTTCTGACTCTGGGGCCAGCCTCTATCCACTGTTCCATATAGCTGCCCTAACAGCACTAAGCAACTCTTTAAGAATTTAAATAAAAAAAAAACAAAAATAGAATTTAAGTAGCAGAGGAGCTACCAACCTGCATCAGTGGAAGGAATTTCCTCACTTGGAAGTTCCCTATACCAATAAAATTACAAGCTCAAGCCCTACCCCCAGTTAGCTATACTGGTCTCTCAACTCATTGTTTGCTTGGTTTTCTTTGTTATTGTTTGGAGTCAAACCTAGTCAAGCTCTTGTCATTTCATTTCAAAGTGATCTGTCATTGAAATGTGGGTCTTGTTTCCAATAAAGAGATCATCCTCTCTGATGGTACTCCAATATCTGAATCAGTGTATTCTATCTCCTTTCCTTTGAATTAGTTTTGAGCATGTTACAGTTTAAGACATTTCAAAAGAATCAGAGCTGGCAGCCTTTCTCTGGATTCCTCAAGGACAGTATGAAGGTCTGTCTCAAGGACGATATATTCCAGGGCCCCCTTTTTTTCCTGAGTCCCAGCTCCTCTCAAGTATCATTCCAAAACCTTGGGGTGTGGGGGAGGAGAGAAACCCGGAGATCTTTGTTTAGGCAATTTAATAGGAGGCTCTAGGCGGTAGATGAGAATGAAAGGATCAGACATTTAACTTTGTCGAAGAGCTTTTTTTTTCTCTTTGTCTACGAGTGGGCGAAGTGAACTGATAATTCTGAATGCCTTGCTAATCAGTGTGCCAGCTTTCAGAAGCATTGTAAAGGAAGACATAACAGGATAAAATGAATTGGCGAGGTCAGGATGTGGCGGATTAGAAAGTGAGAAGCCAAATGTAACACCAAGGTTGTTAGGAGAAAGCCGATAAAGATACTTAGTCAATCATAGTGATAGAAAAGTGATTTTAGAGGTTGGAGAACAAGAGGCTTTAGGAAGAAAGATTTTATGTTAAGACTGCACTCAAAAAAAAGAACAAAACCTTAAGTCTGAATGATATTTTACATTTTACAAAATCTTTTCATATACATTATCTCATATGATTCTCCCTATATCCTATAAGGTGGATGAGAAAGTAGTATTGTCCGCATTTTATACAGATGAGTAAACTGAGGCTCAGAGAGCACAAATGATTTGTTCAAGGTCACATTGGAGTTAATGAGAGGCACCAGACAATATCTTTGGATTTTTCTTCTTGCAATGCTCTTTCTATTACACTATACTGAAATAGCTCAAACTATGGAATACATTCATCCATCCATCCACCCATCCCTCAGTCAAAAAGCATTTATTAATTGATGCCTATATGTCAGGCATATACAATTGGTGCCCATATGTCAGGGCAGCTAGGTGGTGCAGTGTGGATAGAGCGACCGGCCTAGACTCAGGGAGACTCATCTCTCTAAGTTCAAATCTGGATTCCTACACTTACTAGCTGTGTGACCCTGGGTAAGTCACTTACCCTTATTTATATCAGTTTCCTCATCTGTAAGAAAAAATAGCTGGAGAAGGAAATGGCAAACCACTCATTATCTTTGTCAAGAAAAGCTCAAATGGAGCCTTGAAAAATCAGACAGAACTCAACAACATGTCAGACACCATAGGATGTGCTGTAGATACAAATACAAAAGAGAACGTTTGCCTTCAAGGAACATCAGTTGCCTCAGAAGCTGTCTGCATAAGAAGTACTCAGGGAATTTCTCCTCTCCCTGGTTTGGAGTCGTCCTCACCTCGTTCATTCTGGACACCATTCCTCTCCACGAAGACCAAGACTGAATTAGCTCTCTTGCTGGCAATATCACAATATCATACTGTTCTTGCAATCCACATAACCCCCTGGAGAGTTTTCAAATCAATTGGTGTGTTACTATGACTCCTCCATAGGATTTGTGTGATGTTGTTTGTTGTTTTTTTTTTAGCCCAAGTGTAAGAATTTGCATTTATCTCTATCAAATTCCACATTATTAGATTTGGCCCAGTTTTTTAGCATGTGTTTTTGAGCCCTTAAATCCATCACTGAGTGTGTGTTTGCTCCCAGATTTGTGCCATATGCACATTTGCTAAACTTGTCTTCTATACCTTTATCCAAGCTACTCATTAAAAATTTATAGTTCTATTAATTTTTGGGGAGCTTAATAGCCATGGTTTTTGGAGGGGGGAAGGCAGGGCAATTAGGGTTAAGTGAATTACTCAAGGTCACATATCTAGTAAATGTGTCAAGTGTCTGAGGCCAGATTTGAACTCTGGTCCTCCTGACTCCAGGGCCAGTGCGCTACTCACTGCACCACCTTGCTGCTCCCCATAGCCATGATTTTAAAAAAAAAATTTGGACATCTCATAAAGAGTGTTTGTTCAGTTGTGTCCAACTCTTTGTTGTCCCATTTGGGGTTTTCTTGTCAGAGATACCAGAATGGTTTCCTTCTCCAGCTCATTTCACAGATGATGACGCAAACAGGGTTAAGTGACCTGCCCAAGGTCACGTAACCAGTAAGTGTCTGATGCTGCATTTGAACTCAGGTCTCCCTGAATGCAGGACCAGCACTCTATCCATTGCACCACCTAGCTAGAATTGCGTTACTTTGACCATAGATTTCCTGGGTCTGTGCCTAGTATGGTCCAATCACCAACTCTTCCTGATTTCATCTTTCCAGGTGCTACTTTTATCCATCTATCCATTCCATTGGAGCCTGAGTGTTATTGTCCAAATATCTCAGTTCCTCTATCACAGATAATGAAAATAGATCGTTAGAAAATGAATGGCAAATTCATTCCGTTTGATATTTGCCTCTTGTCCTCTTGCTAATTTCACCTATATCTAAGAGCATCCTTTGAATGACATAGCTTAGTCGGGTCTCATTACAAACTTTGTATAGGCTTGTTTTCTCTTCTGCTGATTTTCCCTCTTCGATAAGACAGCACTTCTCGTATTATTCTGCTGTCTTCCTTAGACCTAATAATAACTAGCATTTGAATCACACCCATTATGTGCCAGGCACTGCGCTAAGCCATTTACAATTATTATCTCATTTGATTCTTATAACAACCCAGAGAGGAAGGAGCTATTGTCCCCTCCATTTTACAGAGAAGAAACTGAGGCAAACAAAAGTTAAATGACTTACCCAGGGTCACACAGCTAGTAGGTATCTGAGGCCAAATTTAAATTCAGGTCTTCCTGATTCCAGGCCTGACCTACTGTGCTGCCTAGCTTTTTTTTTTTTAACAGATGTATTTTTTATTCTAACCTAACACTGCCCTAGGCTGCCCTTTCTCTCCTTTTAGCAAGGAGACAAAGTATTGGTTGGCTAAGGCAGCCTCTAAACTCTCTTGACCTCCTCACTATAGTAAATATTTTATAAACATTTGCAGGAAATGGTTATCATTGGGTCATCATTGGGAAGCTTTCAGGTTATCTAGTTCAACTCTCTCATTTACGGACAAGGAAATTGAGGCCCAGAAAATGTCTCTTCCAAGATCATGGGAGTAGTAAGTACCAGGGTCAGGATTAGAATTTGGAGCTTCTTACTATAAATCCAGCCCTCTTTTTACCATACCATACTGACAACGGAGGTCAGCGTCTTTGACCTTTTCCACTTCTCATTTTGCAGGATTGATGATCAAGTAGAAGTGATAACTTAGAGCTACCAGAATGATCTGGTTTTCAGCCTTTCTTCTAATTTGAAGATTTCTGGAATTTGACCTTTGCTCCAATTATTTAGATATGATGCCTACACCAATAATTATGTGTTTCCTGTTAAAATATGTCATTTTCATTTTTGTGATGAATGTAGATGAATGAATGAAAAAAATATTTAAGGGCTAGGTACTACACTAAGTGCTGGGGATATAAATACAGAATTGAGACAATCCTTGCCCTCAAGGAGCTTATAGTCATCACAACATATCCAGCATTTTCTAATCATCTTTTGGAAGAAATGATTCAACATTTGCACGTGTGTAGGAAGGGATGCATGTGTGAAATCTCTGAGTAGTCTACGAGCTTTCAGCCTGTTTGCTTTTCAGTTCTGAGTCTTATTTTCCAAAACATGTTTCACCATCTTCCTCTTCTATCTGCTTACCTCTGCAACCTGCCACTTAGTGTCAAAGGATATGCTGACTTAGTGTGAAGGATTCTGTCCAGTTCTTTGTAAGCTGCAATGTTCTTTGTAGTTTGCCCACGCTCACCTTGAACTCTGAAAGAAGAGGTGATAAGGTATCCCATGAAACTGTATTTCATGTTGCCTTTGGGTGTCAGATAAACCAACTCTACTAGCTTCCTAATTATTTCTGTTAAATCCGGAAGAGTCTGCAGCACCAAAAATGCAAGTTTGAGGTTGGTAAATTTCTCCAGCTGTTATGACATGCCTTTTCTCCTGGGACTTGAATCTTTGCTGAGGCAAGAGGAAGAAAAGTCTCCACGGTTCCTCAAGGATAAGGACTATTTTGTTTTATTTTTGTATACCTGGAGCCTAACAGGATTCTGGGCATGGGATGTCCACTGCATGCATTTGAAGACTTCCCCCAGTGGAATGGGCAGATGAGAACGATTTGTTCCAATGGCCATGAAGGCAACTGAAGCAGAAGCTGTGGAGTGCTTAGAGCTCGGTCAGATGTTGAAGACGCCAAGGTCATCCACTACATCCCGGGCCATAGCCAGTCATCTTCACTTTTATCCTGCTGCTGGACTATGATGACTCTGGAAAAGAGAGTGAGGCTGATGACTTTGTGCAGCTCTACCTCACTTAAATCCAATTCACGCACAAGTCAAGTGATATCTTTGGTGATATCATTGGCATTTCAAAAAAAAAAGACTAACAGCAACAACAATAAATGTTTATTGAATTTGCAGGATCATATATTTGGAGCTAGGAGAGAACTTAGAGGACGTTGCATCCAACCTCTTCCCTCTATCGCCAAATTTGCAGATGAGGAAAATGAGTCACAAAGAGGCTAAAAGTCTTGCCCAGAGTCACACAACTATCAGGGACAAGATTTGAACTGAAGTCTTTCTGACTCCAAGTTTCATTCCTTAACCACTATGCTGTGTTGCCACTCACATGAATTAAGCCAAATCCAAAGACTAGTGGCTTTTTGAGTAGGCCAGGTTTGGAAAGGCAATTCTCTATATAATAACAGAAACCACTGAAGTAGATGGGACAAGCTTCCTTTCGCAAAATGTGGGGAGTCAGAGATGAGTAGACTTTAAGGAATCAGGACACACAAATGAGTACTCTTTGGGTGCAATCTGCTTGTCAGATATATCGAAAATGGCAAGTGCTCATTCACCTACATACACTTTTAGTCACTAGGATCTGTAAAGAGTAAGTATTTACCCTGACTAGAAAGGCAGTTTGATTTAGGAGAAAGAGCACTGACTCTGGAGTCCAAGGACCTGGGTTCAAATCTTACCGCTGATTCTTACTATCTCTATTCAAATAGAGATGACATATGGGTAAGTCTTGCTGTTGTTGCATCATGTCCTACTCTTTGTGACCCCGTTTTGGGTTTTCTTGGCAAAGATACTAGAGAGGTTTGCCATTTCCTTCTCTGGCTCTTTTATAGGTATGAGAAACAAACAGGGGTAAGTGACTTGCCCAGGGTCACACAGCTAGTAAGTGTCTGAAGCCACATCTGAACTGAGGTCCTCCTGACTCCAGGGCCAGTGCTCTGTCTACTGTACCACCCAGCTGCCCTACTCCCTAGATCTTTAAGCAGAGGCTTCTAAACCAGAAGCACAACACAAACCATATAAGACATCTGGTTTTAATGATCCAACAGTGAAGTATTTCTGACTTCTAGTACATTCTTTTCTTGAGCCCTTGGAAAATAATACTCACTCTTCTCATACTAGAAGTTAAAGCCACAGGACTTTGACAATTAGGTCAAAATGCTTCCACTTCAAATTTGAACTCTCAGAATATTTGGATGTTTGCCTGGTTCCTGCACTGATGCAGAAAGCAGATCCTACAAACTTTCACATCTGGCTTTCAAGTAAGATATGATAAGAAGAAAGACTGGGACTTGAAGACAGAGGATGTGGGTTCAAATTCTACCTCTTCGGTTTATTACTTGTGTGACTTTGGAGTAGCCTCAATGATCTCTAAGTTCCCACTTAGCTCTGGAGTAGGGCTTCTTGAACTGAGGTTCCCCTCAAGGGATCCAGGGATGGATTTTCAAGGAGCAGTCTGTGAATTTGAAACTTTCACTATTTTAATAACTGCATTTCAATACAATTTCCTTTCTAACTCTAATTATTTTATTTTATACATTTTAAAAAAGATTCTGGCTTCTCCAGACTGCCAAAAGGGTCCATGATAGAAGAAAAGTTAAGAATCTCTGCTCTTGAGCTATGGTTCTGTGACGGTCTCTTTTATCTCATCTCTCTTATCTAATCTATTATGAAATCCTGTCAATTCTACCTCCATAATAGCTGTCATTCCTATTCTCCTTTCTGGTTCCGTTTGCTGCTGCCCTCACATAGGTCTTTGCTACTCATTTACCCTATTGCAATAGTCCTTGTTCCAGTTCTTTGTAACAATATTTTTTTTAAAAAAAAAGTATTAATGACATTCATTCATCTTTAATAAGTTGGTATAAATTTTAAAGCTTCTCTATAAAATTCATGTCTAAAGTTTAAAAGATGATGGTATTAATACCACTAGGGTCCATGTCATCCAAGTCTGGCTCTGTTCAGCATGGGTCTTCCAGAGCTTCATAGTTTGTCCTGACATGGAGGCTTGGAAGAAGGTTGGGATACCATAAATCACTTGGTCATATTGGTGTCAAACATGCCTGCCATACACATGGAATAAATCTCTGAGAAAGACAGTGCAATAACACCAAGGCATCCCGGAGATATGGGACCAGACCATCTGCTTCTTCTAACCTGACCTGTCTGTACACGATCTTTAAACCACCAAATGGTCATCCACTCTCTGTGTTACATCACTATGGTTGCTTTGATGACCTCCAGGCTGCACTGGAAATCAGATCCTATAAAGGTGATAGCAGAATCAAAGCTCTGCATGATCTTGACTAGAAATCATACAGTCTCTTGTTCCAGCTGAAACCACTGTGCATCCACAGCTGCTCTATCTGGCCTTGAAGTGATGCAAACATACAACAAGAGCAAAAGGCACTTTCCTGTTGGGGGCAGGGATGAGGAGCTAGCTTTTCATGGGTGCCAGGTAGAGACAGAAGATGGATGGCTGGTCAGGAGCTTAGCTGGTAGATGGGCTCTAAAAAATGTTTCACAGAAAAAAATTAGATGATGAAAAATTAGAAAATTCAAGGCGAGGGCAGAGCCAAGATGGCGGCTGGGAAGCAGTGACTGGCGTGAGCTCCCCACCAAGTCTCTCCAAAAACCTATAAAACAATGGCTCTGAACCAATTCTAGAGCTGCAGAACCCACAAAGTGGCAGAGGGAAGCAAGGCTCCAGCCCAGGACAGCCTGGATGGTCTCTGGGTAAGGTCTGTCCCACACGGAGCTCCCAGCCCCCAGCTGAGGGGAGCGGAGCTGAGCCCAGCGTGCACGGCGCGAGCAGACCAGACGCGGACCTAACAAAC
>JAQQSZ010005041.1:0-13973 GCA_028646595.1 Phalanger gymnotis
AATTGGGAAATGATTAAAAGATATGCACAGTAAGTTTCCAAAAGAAGAAGTTCGGACTATTAGGATACATATGAAAAAATGTTATAAATTGCTGATAATTGAAAACAAGAAAAAAAAACCACTTTAAGTACTGCAGAAATACAATCAGTATTTCACAAGACCTAGCAGCTTCTACTCTAAAAGACTGTAGGTCTTGGAACATTATATTTTGAAGAGCAAAAGAGCTGGGGTTGTGTCGAAGAATAATTTACCCAGTAAAGCTGAGTATAATCCTGAATGGAAGAAAATAAATGGACATTTGACATTCTGAAAGACTTTCAGGCATTTGTAACAAAAATGCCATAATTCAATGGAAAATTCAGTATACAAGATCCAGAGGAAATATAAGGAAAACATTAAAGAACAATTATAAGACACTGGTTAATGTCAAACTGTTTACTTATTCTATATATCAAAATGTTATCAGTATGCTTAAAACTGTCATCATTACTAAGGTAGTTTCAGAGAAAGATTGGAGCTGAGTTGTATATAATGGGGTGATTCTAAAACAAAATTGGGTAAGAAAATGTAAAAGGAAGCATTTATAAAAATGGAGCATAAAAGGAAGAATTAGCACAGAGGAGGCAGGTTGGAGTAGAGGGCTGGTAATGATGGAAACTTACTGTCATCTGGGAGAAAACATGTATACATCTGGAAGGGTGTAGAAGTCTTATAAATATGTAGAGACATGAGAAAACTGGAGGATGGGGAGGGAATTTTAGAGGGGCCTGTAGATTGGAATTTAGGAGGGTAGGTGGAGGAGATGGGACAGGGACTTTTAGAGGAGTGCTTGGATAGAGATTTGGAGAATGGGGGGAGTCTTGGAGGGATGGGTGGGATGGGGAGTGGAAATGTGTGGGGAGAAGATAAGATAACAATAATAGCGTAAAAATAGAGGCTGAGAAAATAGTGTGTAAAAATAGGATGGAGGGAAATTCACAAATAATAATTATAACTTTGAATGTGAATGGAATATTTATAGCAGCTCTCTTTGTGGTGACAAAGAATTGGAAATTACAAGGATCCTCATCAATTGGGGAATGGCTGTAGAAGTTGTGGTTAGTGGTTGTGATGGAATACTACTACTGTGCTGTAAGAAATGATGAGCTCAGTGATCTTAGGAAAGTATAGAAACACTCACATGAAATGGTGAAGAGGAAAATGAGCAGAACCAAGAGAATATTGTATACAGTAACAGCAATATTGTTTTAAGAATGACTTTGAGTGAATAAATCATTTTGACTATTATAAATACACAAATTAAAAATAAAGGACAAATGGAGAAAGACACTATCTGCATCCAGAGAAAGAACTGATAAATATAAATATATATATATGGAATAATTTTACACACACACACACACACACACACCTATTTGTGTCTTATGGTAGCCATCTCTAGGGCAGGGTCAAGGTGGGGAGGACAGGGAAAAAAAAGAAATTTACATGATAATTTTAGTATATATTTAAAAGAAATAGCAAGTTGTACATAATAGATGTGCAGTTTCATGTGTAATTATCTTTTTTTATACTATGTTATAGAAATGCTTGTTTTAGTCCATAAATTAAAAATAAAATAAATTTAAAAATCACTGATAATTGTAGGAATCTAATAATTAAAAGTGCTCAGAGCAGCAAAGATGATTAAAAAAAGAAAGTGACAGTTTTTTCCCCCCACAGTATGAGTAGTTATTCACATTGGTGTATAGCTAGTAGAGCTGTGAAGTGCTCCAGCCATTCTGGAAAATAATTTGAAGCTGTGCCCAAAAGTCACTAACCTGTGTGTACCCTTTGACTCATTGATACTACTAGTAGGCCTATGCCCCCATGAAGTCAAAGAAAGAGAGAGAAAAACAATATGTAAAATATGGAGTCCCTGACTCCAAACATTTTAATTAGTTGTCAAGTCATGCTTTTAAAAAAATTTTTGTAACAACTCTCCCATTGTGACATCACCCCTCCCTCTTCCCTAATGTAGGACGTCTTTTTCTCAACTACACTATTGTTATTGTGACTCTGAAGGCTAGGAAGTGGAGTTTTGGTTTGGTGCCAGAATATCATCAATACTCTTAAAGAGAGCAATTTTAGTAGTTTGGGAGGTATAGAAGACATATCTCAAGAAGTGGTAGAGGCATTGTCTATAGATCACTTATTCAAGAATTTTCACTGTCAATTTAATATATGTATTAATTACATATAGAATAGAAATGTAGGTGGAGGTGACGACTGTCATCAAACATTTTTTCAAGATAGGGGAAAATTGTGTGTATTTGTAGATATTCCTTAGTTAAGTCTACATATTTTCATTTAGTATCTACTTATATGTAGAATACTTTGTTAAGCACTGGGAGAGATAAGACATGATACTTGCCGTTAGGCAATGGAGGAAAAAAACATTGCAGAGGGAGAGATTAAAAATGTCCAGGTGTAACTGAGGAAGGTAGGAAGGTAGTTATTTAGGCAATTATGGGGGAGATGGGGAAAAGACTCAAGATATATTAAATTGACAAACAAATAAGACCTAGTTCCTTCTAGTTAAAAACCTTTTATATTTTTTATTTTAGAGTTATTTTACAACCAATGTAGGGATACCAGAAAATAAATGCATGTGTGCTTTAATATTAATCAGTTTCACAATTTTGTATTCACCTAGATTCTATATATACCTCATGGGGAAAAAAAACCATGAATGTAAAAAAATGGTGTGTTTTTGTCCTCAAAAGAAGTATTATAACTCATGTATAACACTATAAGTTTCAATATTGCACAAAGAAGAGTAAAATTTCAGAATTAGTTTATTTAAAATCTTTGTCATTAGGTTATTACTTTAATGTTTCAATTTTTAATATCAGTTTGATTAGAAGGAAAAATGGATTATATAGGCCCACTTGAATCCCTTTTTTCTACAACAAAACATACTGTTATAAAATCAGAATCCAGCTTCCTGTGCAAAAATGATTCCCAGAAGTGGACTAATAGTGATGTAGGTCAGATAGATGATACTTGCAATTGAATTAAGAAACAAGAAGGCTACAAAATAACTTGTTTGTCTTACCTTTTAGTTTATCTGTCATTTAGATGTTTTTGTATTGAATTTTACAGAATTCCTAAATATGTTTAATAGTAACCATGGAGTTTTGTTTGCTGTGATTAGCTAGCCATATAAGTGCTGTGCTGTCATTTGTAACTTTATTCTGACTAAAAGTGAGCTGCTCTACTTAGTTCTGTCAGTCTCTCCCAGGTTCTACTGCAACTTGGCTGCAAACTGAAACTTAAGAAAACCATTGGGGAATTACTTTATAGCCTACAATGGACAGAGGGTACAAAGCGGAGTAGAATAGAAAGGCCATCATAATATTTTTGCTCAGGATTTTAAGGATGATTTGGACATACCTCGTTTTTGCAAGTGGTATAGGAGAATATCTAGAGCAGAAGTGCTGTGCTTTATAGCTGCCGAGTGACTCTATTATTAAATCCAACTGAAAAGATTAATAAAACAATCACATTTCTCATAACATAGATCTGTCATACATTTGAGTTATCATGATATAATAGTGCTATCATTTATTTGTTTTCTAATGATAAGACCCATGCGTTGAGGATCCTATATTTTTTATTTCAGTATCATTTCCTCTTATTTATCCCACTTTCATTCTACAGCTATAGAACTGGATTATAGAAGTTAAGACTGCTTTTAAAAAATTAACTAATGCAATTGAAAGTAGTTTTAAAAAGCCATCAGATTAATACAAAAACCCAGAAGCTGTTTTTTAAAAAGGAACCAATAAATGTTCAAACCATGAGCCAACTTGATAAAAAAGAGAGCAAAACCAACTTAGAAATGTCAAAAATAAAAAAAAGCAAATTCACAACATCTGAAAAGAAATAAAAGACACTCGATAAATATTTGGCCCAGCCATATGTCAATAAAAATGACAAGTTAAATAAAATAGATTTTATGCAAAATAAAAAATTTCTAGATTGACAGAAGAATCAGAGATTTTAAATAACACTATCGGAAAAGGAAATTAAGTCTTAAATGAACTTCCCATGAGGGAAAAACCAACCAAGCACCATATGGACTTGCAAGTTTAGTCCTATCAAATATCCCAAGAATGATTAATTTGAGTGTTATACAAATCGTTTACAAAATGGGAAAGGAAAGGGCCCTCTCATGTTTCTTTTATGATACTAATGTGGTCTTGATGCCTAAAGAGAGAAAAAAGAAAACTATAAAGATCTCCAATGAACACTGATTAAAAAAAAATTTAAAATATTAGCACAAATGCAACAGCAACATAAACACTATAAACTGGTTGGACTTTTACCAGGAATGCAGGATTACTTCAATATTAGGAAAATTATAATAATTAACCATATTAATAAGAAGAATAAAAAACCTATTATTATAATGATAGATGCACAAAATCATTTTGAGAAAATACAACACCTATTTCTATTAAGAATGTAGAAAATGTCAGGATAAATGAATTTTTCCTTAATGTGTTAAGCAATGGGTATCTAAAACCAAGATCCAGCTTTATATGGAGTAAAAAACAAACTAGAATGCTTTCTAATCAGAACAGGGTAAAGCAAGGATATCCATTGTCATTACTAGTATTTGATATTGCACTAGAAATTCTAGCTACAGCAACAAGACAAGAAAAAGAAATTGAAGGAATATACATAGCAAAAGAAGCATAAAAATTAAGATTTTCTGCACATGAAATCATGGTATACTTAGAGAACTCTGAAGAGTCAACTAAAATTAATTGAAACAATGACTTGCACAAAGTTGCAGGATGTAAACTAAATTCTTATCAGTCTTCACCATTTCTTTATAATGGCAACAAAACCTGTCAAGAACAAATAGAATAGAAGAAATCCCATTAAAACACTATAGAATATATAAAATATTTAGGAGTCTGTCTACCAAACACACACAGAAACTATACAACAAGACTTACAGAATTAAAGCTGGACCTAATCATTGGAGAAATATTGATTGCTCGTGGTTGGATTGAACTATCTCATCTGAATTAACTGACTCATTCAATGACATGTCAATCAGCTACCAAAAATTACTTTGTAGACCCTGAAAAAAAAAACACATTCGCTTGATGTAACCAGAGGTTCAGGTTCTCAAGGGACATTATCATGAAAAACTGTGGAAGAAGGGAGGTGGGTGGGGTCTAGTAGAACCAGATCTCAAACTCTGTTACCAAGCAGTAAATGTCCAAACAGTTTGATACTCATTAAAAATAGGTTGATTAGTGGAATAAATTAGATAAATGATACACAGCAGCAAATATAGGTGAATCTTGTGTTCAATAAATAGCATCTCAGCAGTCAGGTGGTATAGTGGATAGAGGACAGGTGCTTTGAATTTCTTCAGGGAGTGTTAGGACCCTGTTTGATCTTTATATTTTCTATGGGACTTGTGCTAATGTCTTTGGATATTGGATATTGTGTTCTTCAGAGATGCCAGGAGTTGATCAGACCAGGGAGCTGCAGACTTTCAGTGATCTCTTATTGCCCTCCCAGTTTTGAGCTTTGTAGTCTCTGAAGGGTGAATTATGGATTCATGCCCCCAATCCCTAGTCTGAGCTGGGGTTTCTCCTTGGGGTAAGGTAGTTGTCCTTAACATTTTTGCCACTCCGGATGCCACATCATAGAATTTTCTCTTAATCTGAATTATGATCAAGATCTTTTTTCTTTGTGTTACAGTTTAACTCTATCTACAACTAGTGATTAAGTCATTTGTTGGAGACTACTTGGGTCATTCTCTACTCAGCTTGTTTTCCTCTTCATACCTTTATAGATCTGGACATTGAAGGAATCTCAGAGTCTATTTAGCCCAACCTATCTCATTTTACATGTGAAGAAAATGAGATTCAGTGACGGAGTGATTTGCCTAAGTCACATTGGCAGTGTTAGGGATTTGAATCCAACTCTATAATATGGTGACAAATTCCTTCAGTATAGCTATTTGTTTTGTATTCCCTTTCTTATGCTTCATTTGTCTTTAATAATAATAGAGTTGTCAAATAGAGTTCTCTTGTGTTAATACTGATTATTTGAAATAAAAAGGAAACTGAGGGCAACGTTAATGAGCCAGCTGTTATTTAATTTGCGAAGCTAGCATTTGTATATCAAACCAGGTCACTTGACTCCTCAGAGGTCAGAGACAAGAAGTGATTTACAGAGCTGATTTTTGTAATTAAAAAGAGGAATAAAAAAGGCAGAAACTTGATTTGAACATAATTCAATTGGACAAGGCAGGTCACTGAAATGGTTAGCTTCTTCCAGACTGTCTTAATGCTATGCCAGAAATCCTTTCCTGCAAGTAGTGCCTTTTATAGCCAGAAAGTATACTGGGAAAGAGGAACTTGTGGTCAGTGGTTAGCAGTCACCTCCTGCATCTTCCTTCAAAGTGTCCATTACTCAATCTAGACTAGCTCAAGTAAAAGCATATCCACTGAGACTGGAAAGAGGAACTTAATATCAGGCTAACCTTTCTCTAGATGCTGGAAAGGGGTACTTAGCCTTCAGTCAACTCCCCTTTCTGCCAGAAAAAGAAATCTAGCTTTTTAAAAGAATGATACTATAATTATTATGTCTTATACTAAATTATCTAGTACTAAATGATAAAGTCTTCTCAATCTATTTATTCACTAAATCTACAGGTAACCTAGACTTTAGGAACTATCCATGTTAGTTTGGGTTAGCTATTATGGATAGTTTTTCCTAAAGAAGGAAGCTTAATCCTATAATCAAACTAAAAATAAATCAAAATAATCAGAATAGCTTATTTCCTTTTCACTTTATTTGCATTTACCAAGGAATCTTATGATATTAACAAGGACACAAATTAGTCCTTGTTGGAAGAGATTTTTTTAAAGTCATATTATTCTTAGCGAAACATTATTTTCTAACAGTGAACAATAACCACTTTAGGGTGTTCTATTTTCTATACCTTTCAGTCCATTATTTGCTCATGAAGGTATGGCCTAAAGAAGAATATAACTTTTAATTAATTATAATTATAATACATTGTGATATAATATTTAACTATATGTATTATAATAAGCATAAATTTAAATTAATTAGTATTTTAACAAAAATATCCTTGATTCATATGTAGTTTTGATAAAGATGAGAAAGCAAAAACTCAAGTTGTTAGCTCTCTCAGTTGTCTTTTAGAAGTCCAGGAGTCAGAGCATCTATCGTTTTAATTATTTTAGCATCTTTCATTTCCTTAGATATCTTGTAAAGTCAATTTCTTATAATGTCACAATGGTGCTCCCTCCAGCACAGATTTCCTCCATTTGCTCTTGGTCTCATTTAGCCACATTTTTAACTCATCTTTTTAGATGCTATTTCGACTTTATTGCATAATACACAGGAAGCCGAGGTATCAGAACCCCAAGTTGTGAACACACGTATCACTGATAATGAAAAAGATTGTTAGGGAAATGTCAAATCTGTTCCATTTTCTTTTCATTTGTTGTATTTTTGCCACTTTTAATCTATCTGTTATTTGATAGATATTTAGTTGATGTCACACCAAACTTTTTGCAGCTATGTTTTTACCTATGCTACTTTTTGATGTTTTACGAGGTTAACAGATGTCTTATTATGGTATGAATATGAACCCAAGTTCTCAAAGGCTACACAGTTGGAATATTAGCTCTGGCAGGTTCTAGTTATTATTGCAGACTTTAAGAATAGTTCTGACAACAAATATGCCTACTTATATCAAGTCAGCCTCTCTAGGTACAGAGAAGCTTATTACTACAAGGATGGCCACTTAGGATTGAATTATTTGGCCATTGCAACCCTTGAAACAACAACAAAAAAATTACAAGGTGACCTGTAGTCCTGCCTGTAACAACAGTGCTGCTTGCGGCTACTGTGGCTGCGTAAGACAAACAACAGCAGCACACAGAAGGGCTGCTAGCACAGGTTTTTTGATCTGCTTTTCTAAGGAAAGCAACTTTAAGGGGTTAACAATCTTACTTTCATTAAACATATATATACCATTCAGTTAGTTCAGGGGGAAAAGCCAGCACCCTGAAGTTCAGAGCAAATACAAACAGAAATTACAGAGACATTATAAACAGATCAACAGACAGATTTCCGTATGACAAAATCACAATATACATAGTTCCCAGAGAAGTACCAACATTTGGGGTTTTCAAAGTGGGTTGGGGGGGCTGCTTCAACTACCCAGAATCTCATCACCAACACTCAGTGAGTGGCCCCCAAAGGCAAAATGCTAACCTCTGATCTTATATTCAAGTCTCAGGGTCAAAAGGTTTCACAACCATGGTACTCAAACTCATGTGAACAAGGCCTTCCCTTGATATAAGCAGGTCATCAAAGACTCCCAGTTCAATCAGAGATTCTTTAGTGTTGAGAAACACTTCAAAACAAAGACAGCAAAGGTCTACTTTCCTTGCCATTACATTTGAAAGGCAAGACTCATCAAAGGTACTTGATTGCCTCAGTATTCCAAAAGAGAAAACAGTAAAAAAAAAAAAAAGTCTCACCCTAATTACCATTACACTGCCAATCCCTATTCCACTTCTTCATTGATTGTGGAGGTATGGTAAAAAATGATTCAGAAGGTTCTAAAATTGAATTTCTAGAATATCTATGTATAAGGAATTAACTTAATATTCTAAGTATGCTAGCCTTTTTTAGTGAACAGTGGGCAGACATGCTAATAGAGAAATGAATTATATAAATCTTTAGGTTCTCATGACAAAGGAAATAAGGTAAAAGGAAGATACAACTAAACAGAAAGATGAATCACAAGTTTTTCTTGGAGAGGCAAATAATGATGTTTGTTGTGTTGGTTTTATCATTTGCCCAAAGGCAATAAAAGCACCATTTTATACTATTATCTTATTTTCCTGTACTCATAAGCATTTGCAAAAAGGACCATTGTGAAAATAGTTACAGTTTATGTACCAATATTCATTGAAGAAAATGAAGAACTAGTAGAATTCTTTGAAGTACTCAGTAGACTCCTCTCCCTCAGACGAATCAATGTACATTTTAATATTTGGTTTCTTTGATGCAAAGGCATGGAGGAAGATGCTAAAAGTATGTCAAAAATGTTGTTCAGGAGTGAAAAATGAGAACAGTCAAAGATTTAGAGATAATGTAGGAACCTCAACTTTATGCTATGAATATTTTATTCACAAGGATCAAGGATTTGCAAGATATATAAGAGCACATATTAGCATCACAAAAATGATAATGACTAACATTTACACTACATATTAACGTTTACAAAACACAGGTTGCAAAACTGCATTACTGGAAGAATGCAGGTACCCTTAACAGAAAAAAGTGAAGTTTAAGAGGGATGATTGGGAAAAAGTATAATGATTCCAGTTTGGACATGTTGATTTTGAGGTGTCATAGAAACATCCCAATAGAAATGTTTAATAGGCAGTTAGTGATGCATAATAGGAGCTTAGGAGTAAGACCACAACTGGGTATATAGATCAGAGGTCATTGTAGAGGTGATAATTGAACCTGTAGTTGTAAATACAATCATGAAGATAAACAATATATAGACAGAAGAGAAGAAGGCCTAATATAGAACCTTAGCAGCACACACAGAGAGAATGGGACATAAATTATGATCCAGGAAAGGAGAACGTGAATGAATGGCCATACAGCAAAGAAGAGAAACCAAGGGAAGTGTCATAAAACCCATATATTAGTGTATATATGAAAAGTAGGTGGTCAATAATATCAATACTACAGAGAGTTTAAAAAGGATAAAAATGAGAAAAAATAAATTTGATGGTTAAGTGACCATTTAATAAATTTATGGAGAGTAGTTACAGTTGAATCATGACATCAGAAGCCAGATGGCAAAGGGCTGAAGTGAGAGAAGTGAGAGAAAAGTAAGTGGATTTTATGAGAATAGTTAACTTTCTTCTAGGCATTTGGCTATCAAAGGTGGGGGGAGTGTAACAACAAAGTAACTTGCAGCTATTATGGAGGTGTAAGGCCAATAACACTAGCATAGAGGGCTGTTACCACAGGTTCTTTGATCTACTTTTCTAAAGGAAAGCAACTTTAAGGGGTTAACAGTCTTATTTTAATTAAACATACATATATCATTCACTTAGTTTAGGGGAAAAGGTCAGCACCCTAAACTTCAGAGCAAATACAGAGATTACAGAGAAAATAACACAAGTGAACAGCCAGGCTTCTAACTGTCTGACCATAGTAATACATACATACTTACCAGAGAGAGAGAGAGAAGCACCAACATCTGGGCTTTTAAAGCTGGGGGGCTCCTTAATGGCTAGCAGGATTCTCAGCTGGCCAAATCACACAAACATTCTTCCAATGAGAGCCCCAAATCAAAATGCTAACCTTTGAGTATATATATACTTCTTCAGGGGTAGAAGGCATCACAATCATGTGACCCAAACTCATGTGACTTAGGCTTTCTTGTGACTTCAAAACTTCCATTTAAGAAGGGAGCTCAACCCAGACATGTCATTTCCCACCTGGCTGCGCTACTTTGGGACTTCTGTGATTTCTCCACCATTCCTCTCTTCCATTTTCAGCTTGCTTTTGTGTGTTGTCTTCCCTCCTAACATTGTAAGCTCCTTGAGGGCATGGACGGTCTTTCTCTTTTTGTATTTGTATTCCCTTGCTTAACATAGTGCCTTTCATATCATAGGCATTTAATAAATATTTATTCATTATTGACTATTACTTCATTCCTTGTTGCCTACAAACAAGTCTTTCCTAGGCTCATTTGACCATTCCATCCCTTCAGATAATCATTTCATATCTCCTTGTAATGAGTAAAGTGGGGCTTTCTGCTATTTTTTTTTGGAGTGCTTCTCAGCAGAAGGCAATCAAGTGCCTTTGATTGAGTCTTGGCTTTTGTTTGAATCAAGACTCTTTGATGACCCGCTTAAGCACAGTTAATATCACCTTGACCATATTCTCCAGAATGGTTGGACTGGTTCACACTTCCACCATTAGTGTACCTATTTTCCTTCATCCTTTCCAGCACTTGTCATTTGTAGTAGGTGTGAGATGGTACCTCAGAGTTGTTTTTAATTTGCCTTTCTCTGATCAATAGAGATTTATTGTATTTTTTCCTGTGACTGTAGATAGCTTTGATTTCTTTTACTGAATTTTGCCTATTCATTTCCCTTGACCATTTACCATTTGGGGAATGGCTCTTATATCATGTATATTTCAGAAACTTGGATTTTATCAGAGAAATTTTCTGTAAAATTTTTTATTATTTTGTTGTCTATGGTATCTTTTATCAAAATGTAGTTTCTCTGATTATCTCTTTTAATCTTTTTTTCTTTTGCTTTTTCTGAGATCACGATTGCTACTCCTGCCTTTATTACTTCATTGAAACATGATAGTTTCTGTTCTACCTTCTTATTTTTACTCTGTGTGTGTTTCTGTTTCTTGTGTGTCTATTGTAAGCAACATATTCAATAGTATTTTTAAAAATAAATTTATATTCAAAACCAATTCAATTTATCTGCAATATCACCTTCTTTGGTAAAGAGATTAAGTGTTTGTTGGTAATACAGGATCACATTTACCTTCCTAATCAATGAATTGCTTTTTCTTTTTTTATTTTCAAGCCCCCTAAAACCCTTAACAGCAACATTATTTTCCTTCTCATATCATAGGCATTTATAATTTATATGAGTAGGCTGGCTCAAAGGTGTTATAATCAATCATATGTAATATCATCTTCCCATATTTGATTTAATTTTGACATATTTTCCTAAAAGTCAATGATCTGATTGCACAAAGACCTCTCTCTGTTTTCAAATGGCTTATCCATCAGTAGGTAATCTTTTCCTGTCTGTTAAAAAGTGAGCATTTTTATTTTGTAATGGTTTGTGCTTGGTGCTTATAATGTTCCATGCCTTCCATTGCTCTGCTTGTATAATATATATTTATGGAGTGCCTTTGAAGCTTCTGAATAGTATATATTCATTCCCTAAACCTCTTTTGCTTATTAAATCAGAACTGTATTTTATAGTTTTTGCTATGTTTCCTTTGTGTATATCTTTGTGTTAAAGTCATTGATTATAAAATTTGTATTTACTTAATTTATAGGAATTTAATAAGTTTTTCACAGGATATCTCTACTTTTTCATCTTTAACAAGAGATATTGATGGATAGTCTATAATTATATTCATGATGAACCTTTTGCTTATGTTCAAAAAGAGCAATAGAAAATGAAATGACTAAATGTCTTATGGAATGTTATTTGTTATGACCTATTTCTTATGATACCATTAATTCAGCTCTACCAGTTCACTTTCTTGACTCTCTAAGAAGGACTTATGAACTACCTCACCTTGTGATCTGCAGCTTCCTTTTGTCTCTGAGTTCATTTATGGCCAGAATGTCAGTAATGATGTGGTTCAGTTCTTATAGTGATGGGGTTTTTTGGTCATTAGACAAATTTCTCATTCTTAGATTATCTATATTTAAATTAATGTTTATGGGTGGTCTAAAATGTTTGTAATTCCTAGTGCTCTCTGTCCTCTTTCCTTATACTTTGACACCAGTACTGCAGAACTGGAAGACTGAGGGGCATTTTAATTTCTTTCTGTTTCTTGGTTGGTTATGGCCAATAGATTTATCATCTAATAATCCACCTAATGGGATTCTGTTTTGAGCTACTATGGTCCTCAGTAAAGTTTTGTTTTGTCATTAGGGCTATACTTAAAACCTTTACTGAATATTATAACCATTCTGAATTTATACTTAAGAATTCAGAATCATCTCTATGCCGTGATGAAATGTCATAATGGAATGTTGTAGGGGAATAATCAATAATTTAAATATTTAAGCCTTAGCAAATATTGGACACATGTGCTTTACTGGATACTACAGGAAATACAAAAATTAGATAAGTAATAAACTCCTGCTCTGTGGAGTTTAGAGTCTGGTAGAAGGGTATAATAATTCACTAATAATATTTCAAGAAAATACTGTATTCTTAGCTCAACAGCTTAAATGGAATTTAAACTTGAGCATCATATCCATTTATTGTAATCTGCTGAAACTGAATCCAGAGATGGAATAGGTACTTCTTGTGTTTATAGAACCATCTTAGAGTTGAAAAGGAACTTAATTGTCATCTAGTCATCATTTTATAATTTTGGACACTGAGTCTAAGAGGTTTAAAGTGAAGGGCCCAAGACCATACAACACGTTAACAGAGAGCTGAACCATGATTATAAACAGGAGACAATGTTATGAAAGTAGAATCCTTTGATTCAAATCACTACGTGTTATCTTAGTTATTGCTTTTTAAAATTTCATCTTCAGAAGAACATTTGAAAAGTAAAGTATTAAAAACATTTATTCAGTAGTGGTGTGATTTTGTGTTCTTTAGCAATTTTAGCCTTAAAATTTCACTTAGAGCATTGGTTATCAGCGTGGTGGTCAAGGGATTGCTAGGGACCCCTGAGGCCATTTTAGAGGGTCTGAGAGGTCACAGTGATTTTTTTAATGATAATGACATTTTAATTTTGAATATGACGCATGTCAATAGCAACAACCTATATAAAAGCTCTTTGGAAGGTCCTCAATCATTTTTAAGTGTGTAAAGCAGTTGTGAGAACAAAATCTTTGAGAAGTGCTTGCATGGAGTAATTTGGAAATCCAATATCTTTTCCATCATTTGGTCTGAATATGTTTTATACCGCTGATTGCTGAAAAGTGAATGGAAGAATTTGAATTAAAAAAAAAACATTGCTTGGGGGTGGAGCCAAGATGGCGACTGGAAAGCAGTAACTGGCGTGAGCTCCCCACCAAGTCCCTCCAAAAACCTATGAAAAAATGGCTCTGAACCAATTCTAGAACTACAGAACCCACAAAGGGGCAGAGGGAAGCAGGA
>JAQQSZ010005042.1:0-13973 GCA_028646595.1 Phalanger gymnotis
TGGGCTTTCAGACCACTAAGCTAAAGTGATGATTCCATCTTGGAGTCCTTTCATTATATCTGTAATATCAAACAATGACTCGAACATCAAACAATCATCATAACTTCAAAAGCAAAATTTAAAATTACACTACAACACAAAGAAAATGTGGTTTATGTGTGAACCTTGCATTTTAGCTTTTTTTAACATTTTTTTTTTTAAGTCAGATAGTAGTAACTAATCCTAGAACATCTAAGTTGTTTTCTGGAATCATGGCTGTGATTATGCAGAGACCCTGATACTGGTCTACTACTTCATTTTCAAACATGTCTCCATCAATGTACTAGCTCTACAGATGAACGCTAATCTTTCCACGACTCAACAAATGACTTAAAGGATCCCTGTGGCCAAAAGCTTTCACCATCTGATTGCTGTCTTTTCGGTGATGAAAATCTCTTAAACTATGGAGGCTGGTCCTTGCATAACAACCATTTAGACCATAATCCATGGTGAAAAATCTTACCAGCTTTGAGTACACAGGATTAACTCTACAATATGATTAGATGGTGATATAGCACAGTGGACCAAGAGTGGGACCTGATGTCAGGAAGATCTCGATTGAAATCTTACCATAGAAACTAATTCTGTGGTTTTGGTAAAGTCACTCAAAGTCTCTCAGCCTTAGGCCCCTCATTTTGGACTTATTAGTCTCTGAGTTCTCTTCCAGCTTTAAATCTATGGTTCTTTGATTCTTTGTTATCAGAATAAGAATTTAATGGAAATTCAGTACAACAGAAAAATATTAAACCAAAACAGGTAATACTTTTCTTTTTCTTTTTAAAAAATTTAATTTATCTATATTTAATTTTCAACATTCACTTCCACAAGATTTTGAGTTACTAATTTTCTCCCCATCTTTCCCCTCCCCCACCTGAAAACAGTGTGTATTCTGATTACCCCTTCCTCCAGTTTGCCCTCTCTTCTATCACTCCCCTTCCCATCTCTCTCCCTTCCTATTTCTATTTTCCTGTAGGGCAAGGTAAATTTCTATACCCCATTGCCTGTATCTGTTATTTTCTAGTTGCATGTAAAAATAATTTGTAACATTCATTTTTAAAACTTTGTGTTCCAGATTCTCTTCCTTCCTTCCTCCCCACTCACCCTTATTGAGAAGGCAAGCAATTCAATATAGGTTATACATGTCTAGTCATGCAAAACATTTCCATAACAGTGATGTTGTGAAATACTAACTATACTTCCCTCCATCCTATCATGCCCCCCATTTATTCTATTCTCTCTTTCGATCCTGTCCTTCCTCAAAAGTCTTTGTTTCTGATTATCTTTCTCCCCAATCTGCACTCCCATCTATCTCTGACCCTCTCTTATCCCCTTTTCCCCTTCTGTCCTGTAGAGTAAGATAGATTTCTTATCATTTCTCTTTCCTATTTACCTTTTCATGCTTCTCTTGATTCTTGTCTTTGAAAGTCAGATTTTCTATTCAGCACTTTTCTTTTCATCAAGAATACTTGAAAGTCCTCTATTTCATTGAATATCCATTTCTTCCCCTGAAGTATTATAATCAGTTTTGCTGGGTAGATGATTCTTTGTTTTAATCCTAGCCCCTTCGACCTCTGGAATATCGTATTCCAAGACCTCCAGACTCTTATTGTAGAAGCTACTAAATCTTGTGTTATCCTGATTGTGTTTCCACGCTACTTGAATTGTTTCTTTCTGCTGCCTGCAATATTTTCTCCTTGACCTAGGAACTCTGGAATTTAGTTACAATATTCCTAGAAGTTTAACTTTTGGGATCTCTTTCAGGAGTGGGTCAGTGGATTCTTTCAATTTCTATTTATCCTCTGGTTGTAGAATATCAGGGCAGCTTTCCTTGATAATTTCTTGGAAAGTGACATCTAAGCTCTTTTTTTGATCATGGCTTTCAGGTAGTACAATACTTTTAAAATCAACTCTCCTGGATCTATTATTCTGGTCAGTTGTTTTGCTAATGAAATATTTCATAGTGTATTCTATTTTTTTCATTATTTTGGTTTTATTTTTGAATTTCTCGATTTCTCATAGTCATTAGCTTTCATTTGCTCCATTCAAATTTTCTAGGAATTATTTTATTTTTGGACCTCCTTTTCCATTGGGCCAATTCTGTTCTATAAGGCATTTTTCTCCTCATTGGCTTTTTGGACCTCCTTTGCCATTTGGGTCAGTTTAATTTTAAGGTATTATTTTCTTCAACATTTTTGGGGGTCTACCCTTTAGCAAGCTGCTGACTTGTTTTTCATGATTTTCTTGTATTATTCTCATTTCTTTTCCCAATTTTTTCTCTATTTCTCTTACTTGATTTTCAAAATCCTTTTTGAGCTCTTCCATGGCCTGCAACTAATTCATATTTTTTCTTGGAGGCTTTTGATGTAGGATCTTTGACTTTGTTGTGTTCTTCTGGTTGTATGTATTGATCTTCTGTGTGAGCAAAGGAAGATTCTATACTCTGAGCTTTTCCCCACTATTTGGTCATTTTCCCAGCCAATTACTTGATTATTTAACTCTTTGTTAAGGTAAGATTTGCTTCCAGTGTTGAAGGTGTACTCTCCTAAGCTTCAGGGTTTTGTGCAGCTGTTTTTGAGGATACTTCTAGGAGCCTGTAAATTTTCAGTTCTTTCATGGTGGTATGGTCAAAGGAGAGGTGTTTAGTCTTCTTGTGGTTTGTACTGTGGTCCGAGTGACCACAAGCACTCTCTTCTGCCCTGAAACTGTGAGGAGGATTCCCTCTGCACAGCAGCCACAAGCTCCTCTAAGCCAGCATTCCTTCTTGCCCCAGGATGACCATCCAGGATTATGACCCAGATCCAAACAGAGTAAAGCAAGACAATCTTGCCCCAGCACCAGCAAAGAGATCCCTGTACTCCCCCTCTGATCAGCTGCTCAGTCCCCCACCATCTGTGGCCTCAGAGATCTGGAAGCAAGAACTCTTGCTGACGCTACCTGGGGCTGGGGCCGGACCACACTCCTCTCTTGCCCAGGCCAACAGACTTTTCCCACTGACCTTTGAAGTTGTAGTTGTCATTTGTGGGTTTAGAAGTCTGGAAACTGCCATAGCTGTCAGTGATTCAGTCCCTTGAGGCCTTCTCCACCCTGTCTGTGCCAGCAGCCCATGCTGGACTGAACTCCTCTCTCAGACTGGTACAACAAACCTTTCCTGTCAACCTTCCAGGTTGTCTTGGGCTGGAAATTTGTTTCATTCTGTCATTTGCGGGTTCTGCAGCACTCGAATTTGTTTAGAATCATTTTTACAGGTATTTGGAGGAGTTTGGGGGACAGCTCAATCAAGTCCCTGCTTTTATTCCACCATCTTGGCTCCACCCCCTGATGTCAGTATTTTTCCTTCATCCCAATAACAAGTATAGATTATTCCAGAGTTCACTAAGTTTATGTCTGCATGACTCAAAAATATAAGTGGCTAAAAATTAAAGTAGAATTAGTTAAGTGAAGTCAACAAGTATTAAACAGCTGCTATGTGTGAGGCACTGTACTAAGTGCTATTTATATACAGATAGGTAAAAATGAAAGTCACACCTCAAAGTTCACATTCAAATGGAGGCAACATGTAAACAATTATGCACACATGCATAGATGTGAGAGGGAGGGAGAGAGAGATAGAGAGAGAAACTGAGAGACAGAGAGTACAGAAGAGAGAGAAACAGAGGGAGAGACAGATAATGTAAATTGGAGATAATTTCAGAGGGAAGAAACTAACATGAGGACTTGGAAGGGCAATTTGAAGAAAGTCACAGAAATCAGGAAGGAAAGATGAATCAGGAGAATATTGTAGGCATTCGAAATAGTCTGTGAAAATGCACAGAATCAGAACAGAGTGTTTTCTTCACAAAACAGTAAAAGGGTCTACAGTCACTGGATTTGTACAGTATTTGGAAGAGAAGTGTAAAAGGTAGAAAGGTACCAGATTATGAAGGTATTTAAAAGCCAAATAAATGATTTTATATTTATATAAGAGGTAAGTATAGGATTTTATATAGGAGAAAATAAGGACCCCCCTGGGGGTTTTTGAATAGGGGATGACATGGTCAGACCTGTACTTTAGGATGATCATTTTCATAATGAATTAGAAGATGGACTGGAGTGGGGAGAGACTTTAGGTAAGGAAGCCAGCCATCAAGCTATTGTAATAGTCTAGGCATGAGGTGTTGAGGATCTGAACTTGGATGGTGACAGTGTCAGAGAAGAGAAGGGTACATGTAAGAAAGATCTTTCAAAGATAGACTTGACACAACTTTGGCAAGAGACTGAATATGATGGTTAGAGAGAAAGAAAGTGAAGAGTCAAGGATGATAATCTAAATTGCAAGTCTGAGTGACTGGCGGGATCGTGCTTCCCTCAAGAATAACAGGATAGGAGGAAGTATTCGCAAACATTTTTGAAACATTTATTTGTCCCATTTATCAGGCATATTGACAGATTGTGAGGAAATACCCTGGTCAGGAACAACACATTCAGTTGACCTTCTGACTACTGTCCTTGAGGTTTCTTTTCACCCCGAAGAATAGTCAGTAAATAAGCTCTAGTATGGGATATACAAATACCACAACCCCTGGGTTATGTGTAGAGAGAGGAAAAAAATCTGGCAGAATGTTTCAAGAATTAAAAGTGAGTACTATTACTTATCTGGCTGGGGATATTCCCCTATATACTTAAATAAATTTGGTTGTTTTCCTCTGTTTGTTGATTGACAGGGTAAGGCAAATTCAAAGGCTCTGCTAAGCTCTATGTAAAATGATTCGATAACTATGTGAATATGGTATTTGAGGAGTTAGTTTGGAAGCCTAGGGGAGTATTCAAAGCTTAAATTTGAGAAACATAACAGATGGATATGTAAATGCAGTGGTTGTGCCAACACCTGCCTTTAATTCATTTGAATTACGCATGTTTTGGAAGTTGTAATTTCCACATAATTTCTAATCCCACTTGACTGAATATGTATTTATTGAGCACCTAGGCACTGTGCCAGTCATTGAAGGGGACATGGAGATGAATAAGATGTGATTCATATCCTCAAAGAACTTGTTTTCTAACTGGCCTCAAGATATACTTACACGAGTGTGTTCAGAAGATGTCCAGAAGATGATTTCTTTTTTGATATCTCTTATTGCACCCATGCTTTTTCATGTAATATAGAATGATATGGACAGTGGAGTGGCAACACCTGTCTTTAACCAGCAGAACAATTCTTTGCAAAGTCAACCATACCCAAAAGTTGAAAGCAACTTCCAATAATGACCAGCTGAACAAAAATATCAAGTAGATATTCCATTCCCAGAAGGGAGCAGGATTAGTGAGAGGTGGGCAGTGTTTTCACCAGAAGACACTGGCAATCCTATTAGTTACTTTTTCACAGGTATTTTGGGCTACATTTATTCCCTAATTGCATGGTCCATGAGTGTGTTTTTCTCACGTAGGTTTCCTATATGTGCCCATCATATATCTTTATTTGTGCTCAGTCTTCCCAGGGATATTATATTTATTGCAGTATGAATGCCAGATTTATGAAGAAAATGTTCTATTTTTTTTCTTAATAATCTAATTGAATGATTTTATCTTGAACTAATGGTATCCTCTGGATGGCTAGAAAAACAAAAAGCCAAAACATCAATGGGTCTTTATTAGCCATAGTTTGGGGTGGATGTGGACCCCACAAAAGTACCTCGAATCTAGGGTAGCTGTTCTGGGATATTATGGGTAAGAAACAAGTATCATGGGTACAACATATATAATAAATTGGGAAATAAGAAAAGTATATAATATCTATGCAGAACAGACAGTAAATGCAATTGACTCTGGAAATACAAAAGATCAGTACAAGCTGTAGTCATCTGTGCTGTTTATGTAAAATTATCTGGGCTATGAAGACTAGGAAGGAACGAATAGAAGAGAAAGCGTCTGAGAAACAAATACTTCAGGCATAAAAATAGAAGTGCTGAATTTACATAGCAGAAACAACAAGATATAACAGATGGAGTGCCAACCTTGCAGTTAGGAGGGCTAAGGTCCAAATTCAGTTTCTGATTTTTACTAGCTATTAAGATCTCTCAGGCTTAGTTTCCGCATCTATAAAATTGTCGTGATAATGATACCTTTAGTACTTACTTCATGGGGTTGTTATGAGACTCAAATGAGATAATAAATGCAAGGCCCTTTAAAACCTTAGTGGACTATGTAATATTAACCATTGCTTTTGCTAAATGGATCATAAAACAAACAGATTTTTTTTTCAAGTGTCATTCCCTTTCCTCATCCTCCATAGTTGTCATAGACTTTTTCCTCTGAAATCATCTTTAGTGACATCAACACTCAGGTTAAAACTCTTTCATACTGACCTCATAGCATCTCAAAAGTGTTAAAATCAATCACATTCATTCTCCGGCCCACCTCCCTTTAGAAACAGCTACTGACAAATGTTAACACCCCTTGGAACTTACTTGTACTCAGAGCTACTCTACCTTTAAGACCTACTAATCTCTTCCGCTCCATCATTCCTACATCATTCCCATATGTAGCTTACTTTGTACATATTTGTTTGCATATTGTTTTGTCTCCTCCATTATATCATAAGCCTCTTTTGTATTCTCTAATGGTAATGTAAATTTGAAGATCTTTCCATCCATTAATAGGTTCATGTGACCTGCTTACATCACAGGAAGCCTAAGTCACACATTGGAGCAGCTTGCTGAATGACTGGAACCAGGAAGGGTGGAGCAGGAAATGCTCAGAGCAGTTAGAGTGGTGAGAGAGACTAGATGGGTGGAGACCACGAGTCAGCTGGGATTTGTGAGTGTTTGTGGGAAGGCCTGAGCTGGGGGAAGACTTTGGGAGTGGAGCTGCTCTCTAGTGATAATGTGTATTAATTTCTTTGTTGCTGTGATGGATTCAGTTTACTGGTGTTGGGATTTGGTTTTCTATTGTCTGAATAAATCTTTTGCTTCTGTCTCCTAAATGGAGAGACTTATATTCTGCGATTCAGAACCACACTGGCATATTCATAGTAATAGCAATCACTGTGAATATTGCCTTGGCAATGCATGTTCCCAGCATTTAGCACAGTGACTGGCACATAGTAGGTCCTTAATAAATGTTTATTTAATTATGTTGAATCTTACATAACTAGACCTTTTGTCATGATAGGAACAATGAAGCTTAAGAGAGGTACCAACTGACACTCTTTAAGAAATAATTTATTTTAAGGATAACCATTATGAATTCTCATTATGCATAAGTAATTTGTGATAGATTTGTTTATTTTTATTAAGCTAGTATTTTCTGCTGATTTATTTTGTGTGCGATAAATTCAATATCTCTCAAGAAAAAAATAGCAAGCTACTTTACATGTGTCTCATTAGATTCTCACAGTAACCCTTTGAGATAGGTGCTAGTATTATTCCCAGTTTAATAATAAGGAAACTAAAGCTGAAAGAGGCTAAGTGATTTGCCCAAAGTTACATAGCAAGTATGTGTCTGACAGTAATTAAAGTAGTATCTTCCTGAATCCAAGGCTAACACTTAATCAGTTATGCCACATTTTTGACCAGGGTTCATCTTAGGTGAAAAGACTACCTGTCCTTAACAGATTTTTGTGCATTTCAGGTTCATTAGGAGGTTCTAGAAGAAATAAGCATATAGTTACCTAAATTGGTGGAGGAAATTGAGTGTTCTCGTTGTCACTTCAACCTTCCCACTCCACCCTTCCCTCATAATCTCTGCTGGTAACCTCACCTTCTACTTTATAAAGAATATGAATCTATCCTCTATTAATTCCCTCAACTTCTATGCTCAAAATTTTTCTCAATTTTAACCCATTTTCTTCTTTTATCTCTCCAGTGTTTTTCTCAGCCTTTTCTCCCACCTTCCATAAGACATTGATCTAACAAATATTTCCCTTCTATTCATTTTCAATCCCTTTCAGTTTCCACTGACTACCCCTAAAAACATTGTCATTTGCTTTATCCTGCAAAAAAAAAATAGCAAAACTAAAACAAGCACAACAAAAAAAAATTTTGTAAAATGTCCTTGTCCCTGTTACCATCTTGGGATACCACCTCATTTCTTTCCTACAAACTTCTCAAAAACTACTCTCATTGTCTATAATTATTAAATTTCTACTCGCCCTTAATTCTTTATATTCTGCCTTTTCTATTTTCTTAAAGTGCCCTAATAACCTCCTTTTTGCCAAATCCAATGGCTTTTTCTTAGTCCTGACGTTCTTATTTTGTTTGTAGAACATAGCATTGCTTACTATTTCTATCACAAAGGTTCCTTCCCTTCCTTTGAATACCATGGCATTGATTCCAGAATTTTGACTTCCATAATCATAGTTTCAGGGACCCTGAAGTGAGTGGAGCTACTGAATTGCCATAGATGAAAAGGAGCCCAGAGATCTCCGCATTTAGAGCCTCATCACCAAATAGCTCCTTGTAGCTGTGACCCACCTTGGCAATCCCCTTCCAAAGTCATGGAAATTATGACTTTACATTTCTTGTCTTCACTCTTATTTATCTCCATGGTTCAATTTTTTTTTTTACAGTTACATAAGTCCTTACTCTGGCATTTGGCCTCCTTCAGTGTTTCCGCTCTTTTAATGATGCATGAGTAAACTTGACTTTCTCTGGGGGATTTCAACACTTACCCAGATGGCCTGCAACTAATGAACTGCCATCATCCTTAGCTTACCTGCCTTTTGCTGATTTCTTTATATTATCATAGTAAATAAAATCTTCATCGCTTACAGTCCTATACCAAGACTGTAATAGTACTTTCTTTAAATTTCATTATTCTGATTCACCTTTTACAGAACTCTAAAAAACTCATTTTCTTCTTTCTCCTCCTCTTCCCTCCCTGAAGTATAATTCTTTCCTTAATCTCTGACCTTGACCTTTCTAATTCCTCTCAAGATTTTCTTCTTTCATAGTGTCTACAACAACCACCTCTATGAGCATGACTTCCAAATATATATTTCTTTCCCAAAACAATTTCTCAAACTCCAGACTTTACTTTTATGTTTTTTTTTCAACATCTGTGCCTTGATGTTCTACTGGCTTCTCAAAGACAAATGTCTAAAATGAAGCTCACCAGAGCACATATAAACGAATAGCAAATAAATAAATCACTTTAAGAGCTAAGAAAAAGACATCAGATTTATTCTGATGTATCTTAATTGTAGTACTGATAATATAAGTCCATGACAAAATACATCTCATGATTAAAAATGTCAAATTTTCATCATATCAAAGAAGCATATTTTTTTGAACTGAAGGATCTTTTAAATGGTTCTATCTCTTTAACTTTCAGACAATATAACTGAAACTCACAGAAGTAAAGCATCTTCACCAAGGTCCAACAGCTCACAGCTAGATAGGGCTCTAGGACCAGAACCTCAGTCTTTTTTTTTTCCTAGTCCAATGTTGTTTCCGTTGTACTACGTGGTCAATCACTCTTTTGGTTGGAAAGCTAAATGTTCAACTCATTGCAAATCATAAGTGCAAAATAAACATCCTCTTTTTTTATTGGCCTTATTGAAGACATTGTAAATCGAAGAAAAGTTGGTAGTATACATTTGCAAGTGAAATTATATCTCGATTGCACAAATGTATTACCCATCAAGATTTAAGGTCAGGCAGTCTGTTGAAATGTTAATACTTCAGTTGAAGTTATATGATTTATCTAATTAATATAAAGTGAGTTTTTTATAATGAAAACTAGATGAAAAGTTGTAAATGTGTATGTTTTATCATAAGCATTCTTTTGCATTGATTTTTTAACATACACACAGAGGGAAGTAAGGGGAGCAGGGAGGGGACACACACAGAGGCAGAGACAGAGACTCTGCAGCAATCTGGGCATCCTATCTTCTGTGGACTCTCCAGAGCATTTTACTTTCAAGTTTTAGGTACCATGTGTGTCAGTGGTCACTCAGAATCATAGTTCACAAGCCCACATATGCTTGCTTTTGCCAAGTATCCAGATAGCACATTTGTTTAAAACAAAAGATATTCAGTAAAATATTATAGTAAATAGTGTTAAGAAAAGATCTTTCTCCCTTCTGCACACCTAGAGTAGATTCAAACATTACCATGTCATCTATAGTGAAGGTAATAAAGAAAACCAGGTGGCATAAAGAACACTTAAATAGGTTAGAGACAATTCACAATTTTAATACTGAAGGGCTATTGATGTTTTCTGGTGGTACCATACCTCTGCTCGCTGCCTATCTCCTCTAGGCCTCATGCTTCTGATCATTCATGTAAATTATTTTTCTCTCAGCTGCTCATAATGTCCTGGTATATGACTGGACTTCAACTCTTTAGGATCATTTCTCCCCCTCCCTCCCTCCCTCCCTTTCCCTTCCCCCCTCCCCCTCCCTCCCTCCCCCTCCCTCCCTTTCTTACTTTCTCCCTCCCTCCCTCCCTCCCTCCCTCTCTTCTTCCCTTCCTTCCCCCATACAAAGTCCTATAGTAAAGTGCCTAGGAAGCTTCTTCCTGACAAGAGTAAAGTGAACTCTTTTAGTTTATAACTGCAAAGTTTATGAGCCACCTACAAACATCTAAATGCAGATATAAAAGAAAAAAAAAGCCAACCATTGTACCCCCAGGATAGAAGTGTATTTTTTTTATGATATATGTTTGGTGATGATTCTAAGTTTTTGTTACAAATAACTAACGTAGAACTTGAAAATCCCTTGTAACTTTTATTTAAAATCTTATTGAAATCTTATACCCATTTGGAAGAGTCTGCTAAACACATGTGTACACTTATAAAGGCATGTGTATATATACTTATTCATATACACACATATACAAGACAATTATATTTTAAAATATATATAATATATGCGTGTATATACATATGTGCGTATGTATGTGTGTATGTGTATATATGTGTGTATGTGTGTATGTGTGTATATATATATAAAATATACATATATATATACACACACACACACACACACACACACACACACACACACACACACATTTTAAAACAGGTGCCATAAAGAGGCTGGGACAATAAATCCCAGGTTGCTCCTAAGATCCTCCTCAGATCAGGGTACAAATAAACCTGATCAAGAACAAAAGCTAAGCAAAGCATACAAAGTCATTGCTACCTGTCCTTTTGTCTCACATTCCTGACCTTATTATGTATGATACATATGTGGCAGTAACAAAACCTGTTGTATTTGTTCTGCATTCTGGTTAGCAGAAAACTACTGTCTTTCTACATGGCATTATGATTTCTGCACTAGCCAAATAAGTAGTCTTTATAGAGTATCTAAATTAATGGTCTGAAATGGTTTCCTAATGGGCATCTAAATCTTCGCGTTTTTAGGACTTCATTAATATGATAAAGATGAAATACACTGTAGGGTTCATATTTAAGACCTAAAGAAATATTAAGAAATCTATATTTGGGTTCCTGGGAAAATAAGAAACTTGATAGTGTCCTAATTAAAACATTCTGAAGATTAAACATGCCATGAAGATATAAGTCAGTTTCTTAAAGCTGCTGAAATTTTAAAAAGGCAGATTTTGGAATAACATTTTTGGGAGGAAAGAAGAAGAGGGAGGCATTTCTGTATGGTAAAGAGCATAAAGAAATGATTGCCTATAAGGATCATTAAATATACATCAATATGAGTTAACCAAAAAAAAAAGATTTTCAAAGCTAATAGCAAGAAATTATATTTTTTAAAAGAGAAGAATAATTGAATAGTGAAAAGAATACAATAATGCAACCACCATACTTCATCCAACTTTTCAGTTAGGTAATCCAAGTTCCTGGATGGAATATAAGACCAAGATAATTAAGGCAGTGTGATCCTAAGGCCAAATCAAAACCGAAATCCAAGTTCTGTGAAGTCTAATTCTACCTTTCCTTCTAACTCCATGCAGAGGCTCCTCGGTGATTTTTTAATGCTTCAGTATTTCATAGCATACTAAGGATAAAAGCATTCCAAACAAATAAAATTAGTTTTAAAAATTGTAGGACTCCTCCCTTGTGCCATTGGTTTGATTGAAACAAGGACACTTAATACACACTTTCACATATGATGTAATACATAAGGAATATGTCAGATAAATTTAAACTGGAAAATAATTTTAAGATCTAGTTTACCTTCCTTTTTTTCCAGTGAGGAAACTGGGTCCTAGATCTTAAATGACCTGTCCAATGTTAAACAAGTTAATGGTAGATCTATAACTAGATGGAGCCCAGGTCTCCTGATCTCCATTTAGGTGCCATGTCTTTACCTTCATCTTGAGACACCAAGTGGTGCAATAGATAAAGAAAGCACTGGCCTGATATTCAAGCCTGAGCTTGAATCTGACCTCAGACATTTGTGACTCAGGGCAAGTCACTTGATCTTCATTTGCCAAAGGTTCCTCAATTGTAAAATGGAGATGATGATGTCATGTATCTCTCGTGGATTCTGTGAAGGTTAAATGAGATTTTTTTTCAAAAGTTCAAAAGCACAGTGTTTAGCAAATAGTAAGTAATGCCATTCCTCTTTCCTCTACTACATCATACTTCATTTGAATCTCAATATAATTGAATATTGTTAGGCTAGGTACTTTATAACAGAATCTTACTATTTACAAACACAAGTGATCATTTGAAAGGCTGGAGAAATTAATACTTATTTTGATACTTAAAGAATATAGTTTTATCAGTGTGGGTAATCCCTCCACTGACCCAGATCACTAACAGTTTTTTAATATCTTAAAGACCAGGAACTATACAAATTCAAGGCATAATTATTATAGTATTGCAGAAAGATTCAAAAGCTTTGGCTGTGAGTAATTGTTGGTTCATTTCACTTCCTCATCAGTAACAGACTGGTTGCCTAATAGAATTTCCTTTTCATACAGACTATGATATTTACAATGGCATTCTTAACTCTTAACATAAAAACTCCAAGCCTCCAAAATTAAGGTTATTCAGTGAAAATTAAAGGATATCCTCGTAAACAAAAATAAGACTTCAAGAAATTAACTTATACTATTTATTCATACAAATGTCAATTGGAACTGTTTACAAAGCCCAAGAAAGCAAAGGATGTTCCTTTTCTAAGATGACCTATTTGACTAGAACTATTTCTTCACCCTGACTACAGACTTACTGAAAGCTACAAAACCTCATTCCTTGGCCATCAGTCAATCAGCCATCTATGCTGTTGTTCAGTTGTTTCAGTTGTGTTTGACTCTTCATGGCCCCACGTGAGGTGTTCTTGGCAAAGTTACTGGAGTAATTTGCCTCCAGCTCATTTTACAGATGAAGCAACTGAGGTGGTCACACATCTAGTAAGTGTCTGAGACTGGATTTAAACTTAGAAAGATGAGTATTCCTGAATCCAGACCCAGCACTCTATCCTTTGCACCACCTAGCTGCCCCATCAATCCACAGGAAGTCTCAGTGTGTCTGACGTCTGTGACCTATTCAGTAGGTAACTCAGTGGTGAAGAACTTGTAAAATACTCTTCTGTGTGATGCCAAATAACACTCAAGGAGCTTGCATCTCATCAAAGAGAGCAATACATACATTCTCTCTGTCTCTCTGTCTCTCTCTCTGTCTCTCTTTCAACTTATCTTTTATCACATGCCTACATGCAGTGTAGGTCAGGTATGCACTCATTTGTGCATGTTGTGATGTGTGTGTATACGTATATATGTATATGTACATATATACATGTGTGTATACATACACACATAAATGGATTGTAAGTACATGTTTCCACAATCCGGCTAGCAGCTTCTGTGGCAGGGAAAGATCCACCCATAGCCAGCACCCAGAAAGCTGCCGGACAGCACATGTTCTTTTGATCTGCCTTAATAAGGAGAGCAAGGTGAAGGGGTTGGCAAGCTTACTTTAATTCAACACACAAATATCATTCACTTAGTTCAGGGGAAAAAGCCAGCACCCTGAAC
>JAQQSZ010005044.1:0-13972 GCA_028646595.1 Phalanger gymnotis
TATTGGAACATTTCATTTTACCTTCATAGTCTGTCCCTATTAGCAGAGCTAAATCACTCATGGTGGACAAATTAACCACAGGTAGCAGAAGCTTAACTGCTAATGAATTTTTGGCTTTTCTCTAGAAAACCCTGAAAATGCAATCACCCCAGCAGCATCAAAATGAAATCAGACACATATCCACCAATATCTCAAAAGGATAGAATTTCAGCACCTATCTGCACTATAAATATAGAGATCTCCAATGGATGAGATTGCCAACAACAACTATTATATGTTAGACATCTCCAACGGACATCAATATAAATAGAGATCTCCCAGAATCTTTGGAAGAAAAAGGAATTTCTAGAGATCATCTAGTTCGCTGAAGGAAATAAACATAGCTAGGGAAATATAAACTTGATTTTGGCTTTTGTAAAACTGAAGGCAAACAAAATTTTAGACCATGAAAACCAGCACAGCTCCCTTGAGCTAGCAATGTAAAAACAGGGCAATGAATAACGCAAATGTATACATAATGGAAGGAATACATTGAGGAGTCAGAGGACCTGGATTTAAATTCCCCCCCTGGTGCTCATCACCTTTGTGACCTTGAGCAAATCACTTAACTTCTCTGGGCTTTAATTTCTTCATTTGTAAAGTGAGAGGAGTTGGACTGGATGTTCTCTTGAGTTCTTTCCAGTGCTAGAGCTTGGATCCTAAGATCTTACAGCAGATATGTATGGTTTCTCACTCTAAGTCTCTCAATAAGGCTGAATGAATGTCATCCAATATCTGTGATGGGTCTGTGACCTATAGTGTCACTACATCCTCACCTTATTTACCTTATTTGATAGAGGTGATTTTCATCTAGAAGCTGCCTATTCCACAACACAACTAAGCACCCCTTGGCCCTGGCACTACCATCCTGCTCTGCCCAGTGCCATAAGTATACCAATAGCTGGTGCTTTAGGGAATGAATGAAGGGCCCCTTGTAGGGGCTGGCCATGCCTGTTTGGCTGTCTCCCTGTACCTCAGGCTACACAGCTGATAGGGTGAGCAGGTCATCCTCATAGTAGAATCAACCAATGGTATGCACACCAATAAAGGTGCCCTCGGGAGTGACCTGGAAGACATGAACGGTGTGCTGCTTTCTGAAAGAATGGCTATGTCCTTATCTAAGTTCTCATATAAGTATAGCCCTTGATTGTGGGACAAGGTCATTTTATCACATTTGAATGTACAGATGTCACACAACCTGCCAACGTGAAAATCAATGATATGAAGGGAATAGTCCTCCGAAGGGCAGTGGGGACTTGGCGTCACCGACTCACTGTTGCAATGTACTTCACGAAAAGAAGAGTGGGGCTCTTCAGGAAGGTAGGTGGCTGAACCCACAATGACACAACAGTAGTCATCTGTGTAGAGGCTACACTCACAATTTAGGTGTCCACCAGCAGCAGCTACCTTGGTGATATGCAACAAGGTGAAGAAGCAGTCAAATAGTTGACCTAGACATTGACTGATCTCTGGTCATTGCCATTGGCCAAAATTTCGCCATTATAATCCTGAAGTAGGTCTTCTGCTGCTTGGCAGTCCTGGTACTCATAAATCTTCAGCCATGTCTAGTCTGAAGAAAAGGCAATAAAATAGCACCCATCAGGTGAAAATTTTTGCAGGAAGTAAGGTGGCTTTTCCATGTTAACAAAGGTAAAGTTGGGGAAGACATTCTGGTGGAATATTCAAACCTGGTGCCAGCGGCTGCCAGCCTTGCCTGATATGCAGAAGCTGCAAGTGGTAGATAACATTTTGGTTCTGAATTCTTTGAGATTTGATTGTTGGAACATCATGATCTATCATCACAGCATCTTATTTCCCTCTGTCCCATGTTCGCCCTTGTGCCAGCCACATGGGGCTAGGGTGAGGGGATCCCCAAGCTGATAGCTCCATGTCAGTCATGTATATTTGAAGGAAAACTGCTGCACCAGTAGAAGACATTGCCTTCAATTGGAAGCAGAAACACATACATATACACATACATATACTCTGGACAGACACAGATACAGTAAGATAGTCAACTGAGGGATGTCTTGGCAATGAGTCAACCTGTGGTAAGGAGTAGACCCTGGGAACCCAGCTGAGCAACTCACTGAGCAGAGATGGTGCACCCAAGAGGAGCCTTGTGAATACTCTGCAATGAGAAAACAGTCTTCCAGGCTTTGAAATACCAGCAATTGTGCATTGCCTTTGCTGTGTGTATATCTTACACATGTGACTCACTATCATTTTACTCCAAGTTTATGACCACTCTTCCCATGGGTGCTGGGTATATTTGTGGTTAATCTAGGTTTATTGGGGAAAGGTTTTCTACCTATTGTTCTCGCTAATGCCATTTGAGTAAATGCCCATTCCAGGAACTAACTGAGTCTACTGACTGACAGTTACTGGGAAGCATACCTGCAGTGGGGTAGGAAAGAATGAATTTTAGTGCTAGAAACACAGAACCAAAGGTAGCAGCCAACCTCTGGGGAGCCAACCTACAAATCTGCAAGTACAAATTGGGAGGTAACTACCAAAGAGAGAGAACATATGACTTTAGCCACACAGCTAAGATAAAAAGTGCTTTCTATGATAAAATCTATAAGAACCAACAGCAGGTAAACCTGTTGGCTAATAATCAGAACTGGGTACTTGCTTCTCCTCAAAGTGAGACATTGAGAAACTTGATTCACATAGTTCACAAACATTCCAATTATGTGATTATGCAAGCCATTTTTCTTCCATGACACTGGGAAATCTCTCCCTTTTGTTCATTTATTTCAGTTTCTGTCTCTGCCTTGGAGCCTGCCTAGTTGGTACTAGAAGGAGGGAACCATGTACATATCTGTGTTTCTCCAGTTAGCTGAGATCCTTCATGCTCCCAGCTTTGTAGTATCTACAAGTTTGATAAGCATACTATTTATGCACCACTCTTCCAAATTACCCTATTATGGTTCCATCATCCTTCCAGTTCACCCAAGTTTCCATCTTAGTATCATCTTTGACTGCTCGATCTCCCTCATCTCACAAATTCCAATCATTTGCCAAATCTTATGGCACCTTACTCTAATATTCACCTCTTTTTTTTATTCACACAGTCATAACCTCATCATCTCTCATCTGGATTGCTTTGCTCCCCTCTCCAATTCCTCCTCCATACAGCAGCCAAACTGATTTCTCAAAGCACTGACCAGGTCACTCCCTTACACAAATACCAATTTGCTCTAGGATCAAAATTTTTTATCTTTATCTCATGCTTTTAAAACTTATATTTTGTTATTTTATGCACATTTTACAATGTATATAATTATTAGTACAGTAACACATAAACAGTACAACGTATAAATAACTAATGATACACAAATTGGGGGAGGGCACATGCTCAAAAATATTACCAATAAGGATATGTGATTTAAAAAAATCTGGAGATCACTACTCTAAACTTCTAATTTAGAACTGAGAGACTTTTTAAAGAGGGGAAAGGCAGAAAAGCAGATAATACACAATATTGCCCTCGAATAATTCAGTGCCCCCCAAACTTCCTCATCTCTTTTCTCCCATGAATATCTATACCCAATACTGGTTTTCTATCCCCATTCAGTGCTGTGCTAATGATGGCTGGACAATGAGACTGAATGTATTCATTTCAGTAATAGATACTTTCGAATGATTGGGCAAGACTGACTTGCTTTAAGTGTCATAAAGTAGGTAGTGCAGGGTTGGAGTTGAGCAATTCCTCTTGCAGAGAAGGAATTAGAGTTAGAGATTATTGATTCGAAATGAAATGGTGAGTTTAAGGGGAAGCTGATCAAAGGTTAATGTGCCTTGAGATCTCTGCAAAGTCCTACTCCAGTGCCTCGTGCTGTCATGAAGGTACTTCTAGCTTCCTGGAAGCTGGAAAGTGTCTGAGGCCAGATTTGAACTCTGGAAGATGTCTTCCTAACCCCATGCCCAGCACTCCATCTGCTGCACCACCTAGCTGACCACTGATTTTCTTTTTATCTTTTTCCTAAATTAAAGACAAGAAGAAAACAGTGCCTCTTTTCTTTTCATTTCCCATGTTGTAGCACTGACAGCTTACATAGGTCAAGATTGTGATTGTGGATGACTAGAAGGATGGTAATGTTCTTGACAAGAAAACATGTGGGACTAGGTTGAAAAGGAAAAAATGATGACTTTAACTCCACTTCTGTTTGTTTTTTAATACATGTCATCTGCCTTTCTTTCTGCCTTTTTTTTGGAGAAAGAGTAATGATAATTGTATTATCTATTACTCTAATTTTACTTTTGTCTCATCATGACTATTTTCTATGGGAGATGACATTAATTAATTCTGGTTTCATCTATCATGTACTTCAATTTCTAATTCTGTTCTATAAATCAAATAAAAATATTGTGCATCTAATTTTGGAAGACTTACCTGAAGTGATAAAGGAGGCCACAAGTCTAACTAAGGCAACTTCTTTTGTATATTTATTTTACATTTCATTAATAATAATAGCAAGCATTTATATAGCATTTCAAAGTTTCAAAGCACCTTCCAGACATTACTTCATTTCATCCTTACGACGACCCTGGTAGGTAGGTATAACTAACATTTTTGATGATTCTCCACTTTAGAATTCTGAGTCAAGATAATCTGGTCATTTCTCTGCAGGAGGAGGTATCTTCTCATTTTGTAATAGAGACAGAAGCAGCCAGGTAGTACAGTGGATAGAGTCAGGAAGATCTGAGTTCAAATGTCATGTCTGATACTAGCTCTGCTTTTAATAAAGAATCAAAGAACAGGATAAGGAAAAAGAATGAGGAAGAAGTAATTGGACAGAAGAAGTAGAAAGGCTAGAGGTGATAGAGAAGGAATGAAGTTAAGGCAAATTAATTTGAGAAAGAAAATGTATACTATTATATGTTTTCTTCCTTTTTGAAGATGAAGATAAGAAATCCTGGGGTAGTTGGTGGCAGACAGTAGGCATAATTTTCCCCTTGTGGGCAATCATTCCAATTAATTTGCCTTTGTAATGGTCTCTGGCACCTCCCCTTCATTATCCTGTTTTTTCTACAAATGAAATTATTTTGTATAACTTCCAAAGCAATTCAGCACTTCAATGGATTCATGATATTAGCAATGTGAGTATTCTGTTTGTTGGTATGGATCATAGCACACACACACACACACACACACACACACACACACACACACACGCCTTCTCATCCTGTGTGATTTCTTTCCATGTTCTTCCAACATAGTGGGCAGATTGTATTGGCTAACCATCTGTTCCTACTTAAAAAAACAAACAACAAACTCCAATATGACATAGTCAGACCTGGACAACAATTTAACTAAGGAGTAAATGATGTTATTTTCAATGTTTATCTCAACCTCTGGTCGGGAGAAATAGCTATACAAGTTTATAGAGCTTTACACTTTGCAAGATGCCTTCCTTACAAGCCTCTGAGGGAAGCAGTAAAAGCTGTTCTATCCAAAAATTGAATCTCTCTGAGACTCAGTTTCTTCTTTTCAAAATAAGTGGCTCATCTGTGGTCACATAGCTAATAAGAGTTGAAGACCACGCGTGCTTCTCAGGTAGTAGAAAAATTTCTGAGATCTTTGGTTATAGGAGCTAAAATGTTGTATCTTCTTTTTTCTTTCCTTTCAAGTTGTTCAGTTTGTAAGGTAACAATTTTTCCAAGTCATTTCCCAACTTGAACTAAATGCAAAGCTTAAAATGTATTATAAATGTTATTTTATTCTCTTTGTGACCTTTTTGTTCTTTTATTTCTTCTTTTTTGTGACTTTTCAAGTTACAAACTTTTCAGGGAAATTTTATTATAAGAAATGACATTCTAGGCATTATTTTAAGAGCAAATGCATGATACTAATCTCTATACTGAATATGAATTTTTAGTTTATAAAAGTCTTCAATACTCTGAAATGCTCGCAATCTCAGAATCATAGAATCAAAAAAAATTAAAATCGGAAGAGATTTCAGTGACCATCTACTCTAACTTATACCCAGAAAAGAATGCCTAATCTGACATTAGACAAGTGGTTACTCAGCCTTTGCTTGAAATTCTCTAATGAAGATGTAACCACTGCAACCCACAGCAGCCAACTGGATCTCTGAGGATGTTCTAAGGAATGTGTTATAAATTCTGTAAGCAAACAAGAGAGTTGGAGTATGGGGGTGAGGTGGGAACCTGTGGCCTTCCCTACTGATTATCTCCAATTTATCCTGTATTTGTACATAGCTAATATTTGCATGTTACTTCCCCATTAGACTGTGAGCTCCTTAAGAGAAGGGACTGTATCTTACCTTTCTTTGTATTCCTAGTGCTTAGTGGAGTGTCTGGTACATAGTAGGAATTTAATAAATGCTTATTGACTGACTGACAAGAATGTATCCTTCAGAGAACATGCTCCCTGGCAGTAATCAGAGAAAGCCGCACCATCTCTCTTTTTGTTTTCAGTGAAATAGAGTTAGTTGCTCAGGACAAGAAGGCATTGTTGGGCTGTGATATTTATTACAAAGATGCACTACAATATTAGAATAGGTTTTTCTAGCTGCAGTGAAGACCCAGTTGAGATTAAATAACAAATTTGTAATGAACCCAATCAGCATGGTTTCATTATTTTCCCTAACTCCCTTCAGTAGCACACGAATAGGTGGGAGATTGTGGAAGTAATACAGGGTTGGGTTTTGGCAAGGAGCTATTGATAATAGGAGAAGGGGATGAGAAATTTAAGAATAGAAGAAAGCACGTAGTTGAATGGTTTCACCAATGCGTCAAGGAAAGAAGAAGGAAGAAGAGTGTACCCTGTGCATATATGATGGCCTAGAAAGGGACTAAAGAAGGTATAGGGAAAGATAAAACAATAAAAGTGTATTATCAGATAAAGAAATTTTCAAAGTTCACAGAGCACTTATGAGGAGGGGAAGATTACGGGTGCAACCATCTCTGTCTTGCTAAAGTGGAGTGGAAGAAAATATGTTGTAATGTAAGGTACTCGACATGAGTTGGAGGGTGAAAAGAGACTGTAAACCAAACTATGAATTCATTGAAGAAGGATTGAAATTGTCCCAATGAACAAATAAAGTCTGCTAGGATCTAGAGGATCCTGAGAACCTCAGGATCTCTCCCCCAAATTCTAAACTGAATTATGAGGTGTTTTTTTTAACTCTGTGCTGTTTAGATTTCTGAATAGATCTGGAAGAGCCCTTTGTGGTCACCTAATGTCAGGCACATGAATCCCACCAACACAGCAACTGTGTCTTTAATATGTGGTCACAGAGCATTTGCTTAAAGTCAGTCAAATATTTATTAAAAATATTTATCAAGTGTTTACTGTGTGCCAGGCACTATGCTAAGCACTGCAAATATACATATGAAAAAGAAAGACAATTACTGCCTTCAAGTATCTAATGGGGATAGATAATATATAAAAGGGAGATAGAACAGACTGCATGGTGGTGTACTTCAAAAACCCTAGAGATTTAACTAAAAAATTAGTTGAAACAATTAACCATTTTAGCAAAGTAGCAGGATATAGAATAAAGCAAACCCACACAAATCATTAGTATTTCCATATGTTACCAACAAAACCTTACAAGAAAAGATAGAAAGTAATGTTTTGTTTAAAATAACCATAGACAACATAAAATACCTGGCAGTATACCTGCCAAGACAAACCCAGGAACTATAGGAACATAATTATAAAACATTTTTATAAAATAAAGTCAGATTTAAATAATAGGAAAAATGGTAATTGTTTGGGGGTGAGCCTAGCCAATATAATAAAAGCAACATTTCTACCTAAACTAATCTACTTATTCAGTGCCATCCCAATTAAACTACCAAAAATTGTCTTATTGAGCTAAAAATAATAATGACAAAATTCATTTAGAAAAACAAAAGGTCAAGAATAGCAAAGGAATTAATGAAAAAAAAAACAACCTATTAACAAAGGAGGTCTGTTAGTGCCAGACCTTAAACTATGCCATAAGGCCATAATTATCAAAACTATTTGGTACTGGCTAAGAAATAGAATGTTGGATCAGTGGAATAGAGTAAGTATGGGATAAGAACTCATTATTTGCATGAATTGCTGGGAAAACTGGAAAGCAGTCTGACAGAAACTAGGTATAGACCAATATTCTATATTATTTACCAAGATAAGGTGAAATGGATATATGGCCTAGACTTAAAGGGAGATATCATAAGTAAATTAGAGGAGCATGGAATATATTAACTCTTAGATTTATAAGCAAGAGAAGAATTTATGAATAAACAAGAGATAGAGAGCATTGTGAAATGTAAATGGATAATTTTGATTACATTAAATTTAAAAGTGTTTGTATAAATAAAGTCATTATAGTCAAGATGAGAAGGAAAGCAGAAAATTGAGGGTGGGGTGAGAGACAGGTTTTATAACCATTTTGTCAGATAAAGACCTCATATCTCAAATATGTAGAGAATTGAATTAAATTCATATGAATATGAGTCATTCCCCAATTGATAAATGGTCAAAAGATATGAACAGGCAATTTGTGGAAGAAGAAACCAAAGCTACATGTAATCTTATGAAGAAGTGCTCTAAATAATTATTGATTAGAGAAATGAAAATCTAAATAACTCTGAGGTACCATCTCATGCCTATCAGATTGACTAAAATGACAGAAGGGGAAAATGACAAATGTTGAAGGGGATGTGAAAAACTAGGAGACCTGTACACTGTCGGTAGAATTGTGAACTGATTCAACAATTCTGGAAAGCAATTTGGAATTGTGCTTAAAGAGTTATGATACTGTGTATACTCTTTGACCCAACAATGCCACTATTAGGTCTGTTTCTCAAGGCGATCAGGGATAAAGGTAATTTATATATGTTCTAAAATATTTATAACATCTCTAACATGGTACAAAGATTGGAAAGTGAGGTACAAAGAATTGGAAAGTGCCACTGGGGAGCAGACGAATAAGTTATAGTACATCATTGTGATGGAATACAACTGTGCTATAAGAAATGATGAGCTCAATAACTTCAGAAAAACATGGAAAGATTTGCATAAAATAATGCAGAGTGAAATGAGTAGAACCAAGAGGACATTATATACAGTAATAGCAATATTGTCCAAAGAGTAAGTGAATGACTAAGCTACTCTGAATAATATTATCATTCAAATCAAATACAGAGGACTTATGAAAAAAAATGCTATCCGCCTCCAGAGAAAGAACTGATATATGAAAGCATGTATTGTGTAGCTCCATATTTGTATATCAAATATATATTTCTTTAACGTGGTGTTGGAAGGGGAGGGAGAGAGACAACTTGGAACTCAAAATATAACAAAAAAATAGGGAGCTGAATGGGAGGAAAGGAAGGTACTTGCAGGGTTTGGGAGTGGGGGGATGATGGAGAAATACAGAGAAGGGCATCAGGGTGGGTAACAAGGAGATGGCTGACCTGAGTACATTCCTTAAATGGAGGCTCTGGAAGGAGCTCTCCACCCTCCGAGATTCAGAGGGAAGGATCCTAGGGGCAGAGAGCAATGATTTGAGTACCAGAGGGATAGGATCTTGCAGAATGAAGAGGTTCCTGGGGCATGATGGAGAAGTCCAGAAGAGGGAAGCCAGTGGGACATGAAGAACATTTTGGGGTTGAATGTCCCACAAATAGGAAGTGAGGGAAAAGAAATATGTATTTGCATATGACATCCAACGTGTTTGCTACTTTCTTTTCCCTTTGGCCTTTCAAAATCAGCTGCAGAAATAATAAGCATAATTAGTTTTTTCTTTTAACTAAAGGGACTATGAGGTATCTATTTAGACAGTCACACTCTCCCCCACCAAACAAGAGATTAAGTAGTTTGTTTACTTTCTCTTCAAATGGAATTAATGATGATTCATAATCTTCAAGAGGAAAAGTAATTAGTCTATGATGTATCGACAGCCTATTAAGAAGCTTTTGTTTGAAATGGTGCTAAACCCATTTTCTAGGCAAAAGAGAATAGCGACTTCAGTAGCAATCTGGATGCTGAGGCTGAAGTGCAATCAGTCTCTGAGGAAAAACTTGGAGAGTTCTTGGAATGGGGGAGTTTTTTGCCTCTAGGCAAAAGCTTTTAGGCTAACCTGTTGCCAGTCAGGAAGAAGAAAAGGCCAGAGCAGGACATTATACAATCCCTAATCTTAGGTTCACATCCCACCTGTTGAGAAATTATTTTCCTTGAATAATTCAATGGATATTATGGATCCATCATAATAAATAGAATACTGAACTTGGGATGAAGAAGACCAGGGAGAGTTTAAAATCCTGCCTCTTACACTTACTCTGTGGCTCTGGGCAAATCCGAGGCAGCTAGGCACCACAGTGGACAGAGCATTGGGCCTGGAGTTAGGAAGACCTGAGAATACAACCTCAGACACTTACTATGTGTGATACTGGGCATCACTTAACCTATCTGCCTTGGTCTGCTCATCTGTAAAATGGGGATAATTAGTAGCACCTATCTCCAGGTTGGTGGGAGAATAAAATGGGATAATAATGAGCTAGGGATAGTAATATCTGCCCCACATCAAATAAAATAGTGTGTAGAAAGCACTTGGTAAACTTGAAGTTTCATATGCATATTTTATTATTTCTTAAGCACTTTTATAGAACAGAAGTGTTACACATGGGGTCGCATTCCTTAGTATAGCTAGAACTAAATTAAAATGTAATTGGGAAATATTTAATACAATAAACAAAATTACAGTAGGACATAGAAAATGTTAATATGTGGTTTTCTCAGTCAATATACATCTGACAATCTGTGATTCCATTACTATTTGAGTTCAACAACCTAATACACTAGATGTGAATGTGGTTAAGGAAGGTCCACATGGTGGAACTGGCTATAGCTTATGTATGATATCAAGGATATGGGACACCTCATTCCACCCACCACCAACCCATCCATGCTCACTATTGGGTATAATTCCTATCATTGAGAAAAAGACTTAGGAAGGAACATTGAAGGAGACCTGGGTTCTAGTCTCTGCTTTGTTATTAACTATTTGTATGACCTTGAGAAAACCGATATCTAAAGAGGTATGGCAATTTGCCCATCTATAAAATTTGCATCAAGGAATATTTAGTTGGGGTCCAGTAATGTTTAGGCTTCTTCCAGGTTCAAATTTCTAGGATTCTGTGGTTTAACTTGAGATAAAACTTAAAAGACAAATTTCCATAGAAAAGCTAAAGTAATTTAGTTCTAGGAGTGAGTCCCCAAAGGACAATAGATAGGTTCTAGGATCTAGGCGTAGTTCTGTGGGTCTGAATTTTTAAGTCACTTCACTTGCCCATGAGCTACCACCAGCATCTTTCTCATTAATAACAAGCTCTTAATAAAAACTTTCATTCAAGTGACATCATAAGAACAGTAGGTATAAAACAATCTGCTCCTCAACCTGCACTTTTTCACGAGTACATGCAGCATCCATGGGAAAAGTGAGTTCAGACTGTGAGCACAATGCTAGTGATACATGTGTGGCAAAGGCAATTCACTATTCCTAGCGCTACAGGACCTGGAAATCCTTTCTTTCATTAAAATTCTTGGAAAGTTCCCCTTAGATGCTGTTGTCTCTGCTGGATAAGTCACTCGGGTAGATTCCCAGGATCTACTCCTTTCCACGGTCTCAATCTACTGCCAGGATTTGTATTTCTTAAAGTTGCTTCCTCTCTCTGGTAACTACCTGTATTCATCATCATCGCCATCAGCAAACAACAAGCATTTATTAAGTGCTATCCCTCCATACCGCTAGCTCCCCTTCGAAGCTATATAGCCAATATACGAAGAGGAAAGAAAAATCTCCTCCTCACTCCTCACTTCCCCCTAACCTTCACTCCCTACTCCTTGCAGAAATCCCTGGTTTACAGTATCTCCAAGTCTTTAACTCAAGCTCTGAAATCTAAATAGGCCTTAGCTATTAAAGTCCTCAGAGGTGTGGCTCATTTGTTTGCTCATCCAATTATGTTGTTCCTTTCTTGACTCAATCTTAGAGGTAGCTCTTCTCCTCACCCCCATTTGCCAAACAAAACTCCCCCATTAAAGGATCAGGATGTAGCTGCATCTCTCTAATCATTTGGCGATTCATTAACTCCTTGTGACTACATTCTGGGAATTCTGTGACTAAATGGACTGAGGGCCTTCCCTTATACCACGACTAAGATTCAACCTAAGGTTCAGATGATGGATAGGAAAAGACTTTTTGACAATGTGGAAGTCGTGCTTGTGCCTGCAGTGAGACCACTCTGAACCGTCAGGGATAACATCAGAAATAGTAATGTGCAAGAAGAAAGAATAAAAGTGAGAAAAAGATATGGCATGCGGTTAAAACAATTTAATCCTGAACTATTAAAATAAGCACCTGGCAATCAAAAATAAAAATGAGTTCTGGAATGTTGTAACAATAGAAATCGTCCTATTCAGCAACCTTCTGATGATAAACATCAGCTGAGGCATAAAAAAGGAGACGTGCTCACAAGAAAGGCGGTGTGACATAGGAGATGATGAATTGGCCTTGAATCCAGAAAGATTTGAGTTCAAGTCCCACCACCAAAGTAACTCTCTTAGACCAGGGGTAGGGAACCTGTGGCCTCAAGACCACACATGGCCTTCTAGGTCCTTGGGCATGGCCTTTAGACTGAGTCCAAGTTTTACAGAACAAATCCTTTCATTAAGGGGAATTATTCTGGGGAGTTTGTCAAAGGGCTGCACTTAATGACCTAGAGGGCCATATGTGGCCTTTAGGCAGCAGATAGACTATAAGATGCAGAAACCAGTCAGTCACTAAGCATTTATTAAGCTCCCACTACGCACCAGGCATGGCACTTAGCACTGGGTATATAAAGAAAAGTGAAAAATAGAGCTCCAAGGGACTCTTGAGGAGCTCACAGGGTGATGGGGGAGATGTCAGGAAAAGGCACTGGTCTTCATTGGAAGAAAACCTTCTTGAGGTCCTTACATCAAGGAAATCACAGGTTCAGTTTTTATCCCCCTCTATGTTTATAAATGGTATTCACCACTGTGAGGATGGAAATATAGCACAAAGTTCAAACTGAAGAGAGATTCCTTGTACGTTGAAGGGTCCTTGAGACGCTTCTGTTTGCAGATGACCCTGTGCTAGTTACATTAAGGCTCAGTTCTCGCGGTGCATGACAGAGCCTCCTGGGAGAGATGTTTGATCACTCAGAAGAGCTCAGTCTAACCAGTCACACAGGATAGAATACGTGGGTAAAGAACAGCCATTGCTTAGGTTATGACATGAATTTTGATGGACAACCTATAAGACTCATCCATTACTATATAAATCTGGGCCAGAGAGTACAGGTAGACCAAAAAAGGTGTGTGTGGATGGGGGGGGGGGGGGGGGCATAGCTGAATAAGAGAAGAGTGGGCTAAACTGCCTTCAGGAAATTGCTGAGCTCCTTTATTGACTGACTCCTGAGTTTCCCAGAAGAGCAAAGGCCTATTCTTTTTAACACTAGTTATAGCAATTGCTGTCATACAGTAGTATAGACAAAGTATTGGTATTTAAAAGATTTCTCTCTCTCTCTCTCTCTCTCTCTCTCTCTCTCTCTCTCTTTCTCTCTCCCTGTGATACATATGTATGTCTATACTTACATGTGTTTGTGCATACTTACATGTAGTATCACAGTCTCCAAAATATTAAAAATTAATATCACATAGAGGGCACTGGTGAGATGAGTGGCAAGTGTGAGCAAGCTGTAGCATACGACCAATGAGGAACTCTGAAAAATAAGGGCAAAAGATGTCCTCAAGGAATTGTAGCCCAAGAAGTGGAAGTGGGCTGGTCACATGACAAGAGCAAAGGCTGACAGGAGAGTGTTCCACTGATACTCTTGTGATGTCAGGAGAAATTTAGGAAGGCCGGCTAGCACATTAGGTGGACGAGGA
>JAQQSZ010005045.1:0-13972 GCA_028646595.1 Phalanger gymnotis
TTTCTTTGTATTCCCAGCATTTAGCACATACCTTGCACATAGTTGGAGCTTAACAAATCCTAATTGGGTTAGTGTCCCACCTCCTACCCTCTTCAGTTCTTTGAAGCTATAGTTCTCTTGAGGAGCCAATTGCCCATTTTCAGGCACGACACTCATGAAAACTTTGTAAATCTATTTGCAAGCTGGCACACACACACATGCACACACTTGGGTAGGAAGGATAAGAGAGAGACTTCAGTTAACTAATTCTAAACTCTGTCCAAGGAATCTCCTTGGATTCGAACCCAATTTCTTTCAAGGTTTACGAACTCTTTAACTTAGCTTTCCCCTGGCCATAGACCTCAATCTCTAGCCCCTGACAAATGTCCAGCAGACTGTGTGAGAGGGCAAAGCCGTGTGCCCTTACAATTACAACTCTGTCCTTATCGCCCACCTGACATTGAAAGGTTAAGGTGAAGGTGGGGCTAGCAAAGAAAAAAATTCGAAGTGCTCTGACCATTACTGGGATCCTTGGTTACTCTAATCACAAATTTACAAAGTGAAATGTTATCACCTGAGATCAAAGTTTAGGGATTCCTTCTCAGATTCGAATTCTGCATGTAAAATCCTAACGAAGTGTCTGTCTGGTTCCAGGGGTCTATGAGGTTCTTAACACACTAAAACCATTTTGTCAGATGGACAGGAGGAAGGAAGGAGGGACCAGATAAAAGAATAAGAAGGGGAAGAGAAAGAGAAGCATTGCAATGGACAGCCAAGATAACAGATTTATGGCTGAAAGAGCCCTTAGATGTCATTCAGCTCAACTCCCTCAATTTATGGAAGAAGAAACTGAAGCCCAGAAAGTTTACATGATTCATCTAAGGTCAGAGATAATAAATGTTGAAACAGAGTCTTCTAACTCCAAGTACTGGGTTCTTTTCACTACTCGGAGTCTCTCTCTCTCTTCCCTACCCTTCCCAATCACATGCATGAGTAAGTAAACGAGGATGTAAGGATTAGACTTGTAGGTGGTCGAGCACATGGAAAAGAGCCTGAGAAGAGGCTTCTAGACCAGTGAATCACCCTAACCTGGGCCAGAAAAATTGTACTGACTGGGAGGAATCAAATCCCGAAGCTCCTAAAGAATGTATTTTTAAAGATTCAGGCACAAGTATCCTGGGCTCTGTTCTCCCTCTCAGGTGCTTACAGCAACAAGCTTCCTATTAAAGGATGGAGCTTAGGGAGAGCACTGGGAGAATGGCTGTAGAGAGGGTGGATGGGTGCAGTTGAAGAGGAGAGGGTCTGAAGGTGCACCACAGGGACCTGTCGAAACATCCTCTTCAGGCTGAACAGCTGTGGTTTCCACTTAAAAGGAATGGACCTACGAACCCTGTTTCAGATCATGTATGGAGATCTGCCCTTAGTTTCCAAGCCCAGCTGTCTTTGATTCAAAGACTAATTTAGAATCAAACATTAAGAATAATGCAATGATTTTTCTATCTGCTCTCCAGCTTTGAAAAAGTCTTCAGTCCTTTCCCTATAATATATTTTTCCTCGAAAAGGAGGGAAATTGTTCCAAAATTCCTGGGAGAGAAATTTGTTCTTTGAGCCTTTACTCCGCACTTTCACTCAACCCTGCCTCTATAGAACAACAATAAATGCTTTTATGGGGCTAATTTTTAAGTGACACTAGAAAGAGTCAAAGCGAAAAGAAAAGAGATTAAACTCATTCTGTAATATCTTTTAAACACAGCCTAAATGCATATATAAAGGAAAGTATTATAGGCACACACCCTTCTTCACTCTCTTTCAAGTTTACGTGTGTGTGCAGAGATGTGGACACAACTAATAACAAGACTGCTCCTATTAAGTTTAATGTGGGTTGGGGGAGGGTAAATTTCTATGAAACTTGCCCAGCTACCATCTAAGAAAAAGAAATTTAAGTCTCAAGCATTTCCTCCAAATTTCCATGGGTTATTAATACGATTTTAGAAGAGTCAAATAGTTCTCATCTAGCCTTTCAAAGGAAAAAAAAATACTTGTGTGTGTGTGTGTGTGTGTGTGTGTGTGTAAAGAGTGCATATTTCTACTGGACATTTGCTTTGTTGGGCAGCCTGAGCTCTATTAAATAAAATCCTACTATCTGATAAGTGTGTTACTAGGCTTGTAAAGCTAACATTTCACATATCTCTATAATATGTGTTATCCTATCCCTCAACAAGGATACAGTGACAACTTGAGGTTGCCTATGATTAGTTCAATTCAATTTAGCTCAGCAAGTATTTATTAAGTACCTATTATGTGCCAGCCACTGTGTTAGGTCCTGGAGATGAAAGACGAAACTAGTTCCAGCCCGGTAGGAGCTTACATTCTACTTCATTGTAAGCTAGTACTTATTGGGCGGGCTGTATGGGCCATATATTTGTGTTAAGACTATACTTTTACACACACACATATCGCCTGAGGATTTACTTTGTATTCAGGATTAGCATCAACTTGAGCTTCTTTTATTTTATTTTTTTTTAATGTCTCAGCATCTTTAAAGGGAATTCCTGTTGCTTTGATACTTGGCACTCTTGCAGTCTTTGGGGATCTCTCCTACCCCCACTGAAGACTTGGCAACTTGTAGAGTTTGCAGCAACATAGAGAATCTGAAATCTCCCCTTCCAGCAATTTTTAGGGTGCTAGAAGAGAATAGATTGTTGGTTTCCTTAAAAAAAAAAATACTTGTCTTAAGGCTTGTTAATATCCGGAACACCTGGGGTGGGAGGAGTCCTTGCTAGAAGGGAATCTTAGGATTGATGTGCAGATCAATGCTGACACACCCAAAATAATCCACAAATCCTGACTCATCAGTAGTGTGTAGCTGAGCTCCTTGGTGAAAATAATTATACTCTGGGTATATACAATACTTCTTCTTTAAAACATAGTAAATGGGGACTGTACCTGTGAATTCATTATTACGGGAACTCCAAGGTGAGGAAATTCCCTCTACAAATTCAGGTTGGCATTGGTGTCTGCAATTTACAGCCTTAGAGTACTGAGGGGCTAAGTGAATTGCCCAGGGTCACAAGCCAATATTTTAGAAGTAGGATCAGAATCAATGTTTTTCTGTCTTTGAGTCCAGCGCTCTATGCACTACTTCACCCTGCTTCTTCTAAAAAGACCATACATAGAAATGTAATGGATAGCATTACATTCTCTTATACACAACAGTGCTAAGCTTAATATATAGTGAACTTGGACATAGAAACAGGAGATCATAGATTTATTAATGGAAGGGAATTTAAGGAACTCAACTGTCCCGCTGCGCCGGAGGGGCAAAGTGGTATAGGGCACGGAAAAGATCACTCGGACTTGTAATTAGAGGTACTTTTAATTCTGGTTCTGCCGCTTTCTAGTCAACTATGTCATTTAAAATCCTGGAGGCTCAGTTTCCTCACCTGTTAAACCGAAATAATAGGATTTGCATTACCTACTATATAGTCCCAGATTTGTTTCAAGGAAAGCAGTGCCAACTGTAAAGTGACATGCAAATGTGAGTTATCATACCTTAATAATAACTATTCACATTTATTCAGTGCTTTAATATTTGTCAAGTGCTTGCAGTCCTGTGAGATAGTATATATTTCCATTTATAAGATATGCAAAGAGGCTAAGAGGGGCTGTTTTCATACTGAAAGTAATCATAAAAAATAATCTCTTCCAACTCTCATTTTTTTTTCAGATGGGAACACTGTGGCACAAAAATTATGAACTAGAAGCCAGCTTAGTGTCTCACAAATGGCGTCAAAGTTAAGATTCTATCCCAAATCTCCTAACTTCAATTCCAATATTCTTTCCACTGTGTACTTTGTAAATAAGGATCAGCTCGATTGTTCACCAGATAGTCCCCAAATAATTAAAGCTACCTTACAGACTCTCAAGTATACCTTTAAGGAAACGCAAAGTATGTAAATCTTGTGGTGAGTCCCACCTGTTACACATGGTCTTACTTTCTCCTCCCCTTCACTAGTTCAGGTCTATTCTCCTTGACACTCCTTGCTCGGTTGAAATACACAAACTACAGACTTTCCAAGAGCTGAGGGAAGACCAGGGCTAAGAGAATAAGTTGAGAAGATGCGACACTATCCCCAGAATTAAGATCCCTAGGAGCCCACTGAATACCCTAGAGGCTGAAGGAGGCTTTAGGGGAGACAGGGTCTGGCGTCTACAAGCGCTTGTGAATGAGCCTTTGAAGTGGAAAAGCTAGAAATCTAGGGCTGTAAGCTAGGAATCTGTGGAGGAATATAGATAAGGTTTATAGATGACGGTCCTTTAGAGGAGTGTGGGGAATCCATATTGGGGGGATTGGGCTGAATGCATTGCCAGATACATTCTGTGCTACATTCTAGCTGCGGTGCCCTATCTTCCTCAGTCTCTATCTTGGCCTCAGTCCCACCTTCTGCAGCTTTGGCCCTAGAGGAAAGTTGATCTTGTCCTGTTAAATCTCCTCTCCCCACAACAATTAGGGTTCAGGAAACTGCAGGCTTGCCTTCCCTTCCAGGAGTGGGATCCCACTTCTCCTGAAGCTGCCCCTGAGCTACAAGCGTCTTGGTTCTCTCTATCTCTAAGGAAAACTCCCCAGCAAATAGTCCCGCTCCTCGCCCTTTCCAAGACAAGATCAATATTTCCTTCGAAGCTCCAGCGAGCTTGGGTCTCCGTGCAACATTTGCAAAGAAAAAGCGCCTCGTTCCCAACAGTCTGTGCCGCGGTGGCGTCGGTGTTGACATAATTAGAGAAAATCTTGAGAGCAAAATAAATGTTCTGTTCGCCTTACAGCCAAACAGATGTTTACAATTCAAATGAAAGAAATACAAACGGCAGGGATTTTCGCCCCCCCCCCTTCATCTCCAGTGATCGCTCGTTTTCTCTGACACATTAAAAATGTGTAAGCGATTACCGGAGTTTCCTGTCCCTGTTTGTTATACAGTTGGATTTGCAGGAGGTTCAGCTGTATGAGCTGGGTCTCCAAATGAGCTTCTTCCCTGTTTCTCTTTCCCTCCAGCCCCGTACTCTCTCCCCCTCTCCCACTAACCCTCCCTTCCTACGCACGCGCGCGCGCGCGCGCGTACACACACACACACACACACACACAGACGCGCGCGCGCGCGCATACACACACACACACACACACACACACACACACACAAACAGAGCTAACCCCCCCCACCCCTCCCCGGAAACCGCAGCAGTTATTAATTGTAATTAAAGAGTAATTGGGGGAGGGAGGTTTAATTGGATTCCAATGGGCCCTTGATAAGGCGACAGCGGTTTTAATTGCGCTACTTTGTGACGGGTGCGCAAATGTACGTTTTACGGGATTAGGAGAGCACTGCGTGTTTGCCCGCACGCCAGCTCCTCCTCATTAGAGAGGAAGGGTAAAGGCAGAACAAAAGAAGGGAAACAGAGATAGAAGGTTGTCTCCAACTCTACGGGGCGGAGTGCGTAGTTGATGTTGTTGAAATCTCCCCACCCTTTGGAAGCCATTCCAGAATGGAGAGCATGCGGTCTATATTGCCATTGGTGTGAGCTGAGGCGTGCACAGAGCTTGGGAGGACCAGCTCACCTTAGCCTACCAAGCCCAAGCTATATGCACACCTATGGGTGTGAAGCTTTTTGTTGTACAGGGAAATTGAATGAGAAGAGCCCGGCAAGAATTAGTCATAGAATTTCAGAGCCGGAAAGGAATTTAGGGACCATCTAATCCAACCTACTTAAATGGCGAATGTGAAAACAGGCCCAAGGAAAGAAGTGAATGGCCTAAAGCCACACAATGAATTTATCCACCCTCTGATAAAGAGACAGTAAACTGAGCATGTTGGAACCATTGGATCACGTATACTAGGCGCCTTAGAAAAGAGCAACTATCCCTCCGGATTTCTAACCTAGATACAATTGTCTCCCATTCTGTTGTGTCCTTTATTCTGTTAGGTGGAAGGTAGTTATTTGACTCTGTGCTGGGAACTTACTGCAGAGATGCTTTTAGCGAAGTCTGACTGATTTCTGGGGATACATATTACAAAGGAAAAAAGAAGGAAAGATTTCCTCCCCCCCTTTTTTTGCACTCTCCTCCCCACCCTCTTCGCAGGGTAGGTAAAAGCTTCACCTCTTCCCCTTCCCTCCCCCCCCCAACCTTCGCCCAGCCTGGAGTTGCATAGATTAGAGCTTTCCAAGAGCAGAATTAGAAGGGTTTTAGAAAGTGGGAACCTATGCACCTCACCCCACACCCCCTCCTCCCTAGCTCCACTAGTCAACACCCTAAAAAGAGCCTAGGAAGCTAGAGGCCTGGGCCACACGACGTTATTGGCAGACTTTTGGCGACTGATGTTGAACTGCTTTTAAGAAAGTAATTTTTTTTTAATTAAATAAGATCTGACAATATTTGTACCGGAGCATTAACGCCTCAGCCTTGGCATGTCAGTCACCTCTAAGCGATTTGACAAACTCAAGAGCTCTTAAAACGTGAAGAGTTCAGATCATATTAATTCCCCAAAAATGTTTTGATTCAAAGTAGTTTGTATTTTATGTTGCCAAGGGCAATCGAGAAAGAGCTATTGCCGGTAGCCTGGGCCCTCTCTCTTCGTGGCCCAGAGGCTATAGCGGTATTTAAGCTTCTGAAATTAGCCTGGGGCAGGAAGGCAGAAGGATCACAAAGTGAAACAAGAGCTTTTTCCCCACCCCCACCTCTTTTTTTTTTTTTTTTTTGGATTTTGCCAGTTGAGTTTTATGAAGAGATACATGGGCCAAATGTCATCATGTTGCCTTTAAAAATTCAAATATTTATAGATAAGACTACATTTCCCCCCACTACCTCGATTTCAGTCAAGAACTCCCCAACTAAGGCGGATCCTACCATTCAAATGAAAGAACCCATCAAGATCACTACAGTTAATGTTAGGATTATTATAGTTCCTTTATTATTAAATGCGTCTACTGGGGGATGAAAGGTGCGACTTTCTAACAAAGAAAAGAAAGGGAGAAGCGGAGAAGATTCTTGGAGGAAAAAAAAAAAAGATTGAATTTTTTTTAATGATTAAAAACACAGACGACTCCTGTAAATAGGAGCTTCATTTCTTCAAGAGCTGTCTTTTGAAACTGGGAATCTGAATATTCAACTAAGGCAAAGCCCCACTCTGTATGTACAACATTAATATGATCTCTGCAGAGTTTGGTACTCAGAAATATTAACATATCAAAGCAGGCGCCCGAGGCTAGAGAAGCTATCGATACGAGAGCGCTCGGGTAAAGTAAAGATTATTGGTTGTGATGGTTAGAATGGCGGAGCTCCGGGCGAAATCTTGCACACCATTAACTGAAAGTGATAGCACAGGGATAGCTGCATCAGATTCGGTGGCAAATATTTTATCTAGATAGTAATTACCTCGCTACTGCCTCTGTCTCCTTGTACATTCTTTTACTTTCCGACCCTCATTAAAGGCAAACACAAACTAATTGCCCCGTGTATCAGCTAGACCCTGAAATGTCATTCTTTTCTTGGGGAATAGAGAAAGGAGGGAGGGATGGAAGAAGGGAAGAGGAGGAAGAGATGAGGAGGAGGAGAAGAAGGAGGAGGAGAAGAAGGAGGAGGAGGAGGAGGAGGAGGAAGAGAGAGAGAGAGAGAGAGAGAGAGAGAGTCAGAGAGAGAGAGTCAGAGAGAGACACAGTGACACAGCAGACAGAGACATATACAGACACAGAGACACAGACGCAGAGACACAGACAGACAGAGGCAGAGATAGAGACAGAGTCAGAAAGACAGAGAGAAAAAGACACAGGCAGAGACAGAGTCAAAGAGACAAAGAGACACAGAGAAACAGAGATAGATACAGAGAGGCAAAGGCAGAGACGATAGAAACACAAAGAGGTAAAAAAAAAAGACATTTAGAGATTGTCATAGAGATAAAATACACACACAAGCACACATACAGAAGAAAACAGACAGGCAGACAGGCAGAGAAAGGAAAACTAAGTACAATTGCTAAAACTGGTGAGCAGAGAAATGGCACTTTTACAGAAACAATAGGTCCATGGTTAGACTCTGAGAGTCAAATGATATTTGGTATCTTCTGAAAAGAAATTTAGGTTTTAAAAATATATATTATTATTCTTTCAACTTAGAAACGAAGAAGAGTGTCAGATGATCTGGGGGGATTTAATGGGCAACGAGAACGAATCAGGCGAAAGTTGCGCATTTTTACGCAGCCCGAATTTATGTCATCCTTAGATTACACGTGGAAAGTAAGACGAAAGTAAGTGATGAAAAGAGTAAGAGGGATTTAAATATGAATTGTCTCCAAATCCTGGAGTGTCTCCCCCACTTTGTAGTTAGCATCTGTCACCTGATCTATGAGAAGAAAAAAAAAAGTTAGCTTAATGCTTGACATGGGGCGCTCCTGCAGCGCTTTAGTGACAGGAGGAAAGGACTGCTTTTTTTTTCTTTCAGAAAACAGGAAAAATGTTTATATCATTTCTTCCTGCATTTTAGATTTAAAACGATGGCTTTAAGAGATGCACTAGCCTTACGGCGAGACTAGTGGCTATAGCTGAATGGGGCCGGAAAAACTTCTTATTTTTGAGCTGTATTTCTTTTGTGACCAATCTTTAAATCCTCAAAAAGCCTTGATGACTCTTAAGGAAAACACATATGCTCGCACGCACGAACCCTGGCTACAATCGGTTATGGCAGAAATAAGAATGCCCTAACCAGAGCTTCAGAGATGGAATGAACTCTTTAGGAGACAAATGAAAGCTTGGAATCTTCTGAAATGGGAGATGAATCTTAGTCAGTACAGGAACCCAAACGTATTTCCCTTCCCTCTCTTTGCTAACGACTGATGTGTTTCCTGGAGGGTCAAGTTGGGGTTCAAAATCTCAGACTTGACATCCTTTACCAGGTCTAATCAATCGTACCATATTCTAACAGGAGAGAAACAATTATACACCTATGAAAACTATTTTCTCTGCATACAGCTTTAGGAGCCAGCGCTCAGTTTCTCTGCTCCAAGAACTAAATTCTCTAGTAGGAAGATGACCTTGGATCTCTTTAATATAAATTTATGGAATCCAAACTAATCAAATAACTTTCTCATATCTTTTCCCTTCACTCCTTCCAATAGTTCTAATTCCTTTCTTCACTCACTTTTTCTTTCCAGTAACTTTTCCTATCCATCACAGGATTTTATCTCTCTCGCCACGACCCCATTGAAATCATTTTAAAATGAATTTAGGAAAAAAACGTAGAGAAGGAAACTTAAACACTGTGCTAGCAAAGACAAAAAGTCCTCCAAGGAACAGAGTACAGGAGTCTAATTAGTGGCGCTGTCCTTCAGCACCATCTGCACCCTCCACAAGCCGGTTGTCTCTCTGAACTGCTTGTCTTACCTTTAATGATACAGTCCCCATTGGGTTCATTCGTAACACTTTACCTGTCACTAATTCCTAGCACTTTTCCTTAGGTTCTACGGATATGTACATATATCTTTAAATTGTCGTTATCCTCGGGCCCATTTCAGGTTTATGCACTACTACATAGGTAAGGGAGTTTGCCTAGCTAACAAATTAGTGTTTAAATGCTGACATCCTGCTCCTTCCTCCCCTCACTCTCACACCTTCTGCGTAGTGACCACTACATGTTTTAAAAATAAATTATCCTTGGTAACTATGTGTAGGCCTATCTGAATTTCCAAATTTCTTACTTGGCCTTAGCCTACTTGGGCTATGCTGTCTGTAGTTCAAACACTGAAGGCCCTACTCATTTCTACCAATTCATTTCTCTTTCACAAAAAGTATCCGGTCTTTCAACGAGCATTAAAGGGTTAGTAAGTGACTTAAGTACATTTAATGGCAGTTGGAGAAATGACTTAGTCTTCGGCATGGCCAGCACATAATAGCGATTCAGTTTACTAAAGAGAGCTACAACATGAAGCGGAATTAGTCTTGGTGAATAGACTACGTCTTATTAATTCTTATGAAGTTGGGATAACAGCTGGTCCCCCTTCCCTGGTCCGTGGCTTGGGTTATTAAGATCATTGGGAGAATAAGCTGAGACCACTAGTACAGTCAGCTATGATCTTTGACTATCAAATCCTAAGGATCTTAAGGAAACCCAGGTTTATTTGACTCCCCTTTGTTGTGATGGAGAGATATGAACCCATAACAATGCATGAAGGGCACATTCAATTCTACACCTCCTTTTCTCTCCCCCTCCATCACCCCATTCCTTTTTGAGCTGAGTAACTCTGGATTCAGATGTTTTGTTAACAGATGGGAACAAGAAAGCTTTATCCGGTACAGTTAACACCACCCCCTCCTCCCTTTCTCCCTCCCTTAACGAAAGAAATGTTCAGAACATTTAGGAAAATAAGGGCGGCTACAATATTGGCGTTTTATTACCCTCCCTGCAGCTTTCCTGGACACCTTTTATACAAACCCTCAAAGCTTCAACTTAACACCATTGCTTGAAATCTTACAGGCAGTGGCTGGCACATTTGGGACTAAATGAAACCCGAAATTCTGCTTAGGGAGGTGGTATTCCAGAGGGGCGGAGGGTGTGAGAAGTTTTTCTCCTTGAACTTCGATTTTTGTCATTGTGACATGAGTTACTGGCAAACCATTAGGACATCACGGCGGATTTCTCTATCACCACCACCCCCCTTTCCAGTCTCAGTCTTCACGTTTCTCCTGCAGTTTGTATTTTGTCTGTTAGTTTCGGAGAGAGAGAGCAGCTGAAATCTATGGGAGGGTCCTCACCTCCTGCTAGGATTAAATGCAGAAAAAGACATACTTTTTTTTGGACATGGCCAATGTGGAAATTTGTTTTACTTGATTTGATTATACATGTTAGCAACAGGAGTTTTACTTTATTTTCTTTCTCAAGATGAGGAGTGTTGAGGTGGGAGGGATAGAAGAAGGATTTTTGATTGAAGAAAATAAAAATTTTAAAAGAAATACATAGGAGATTTTTAAAATGTTAGTTCCTCTGGGTGGGTAGGGGCTTCTGGCTTCAGAAACAGAGTGAGATTCTTTTCTTAAAAATGAATCATTTAATCTGATATAAAAGAGCCACTTAAAATAATTAATTGGAGATCATGAAAGAGTGACTTATCCTTACCTCTTCTTATCACCCCACCTTGGCCATTGAGAACGAGCCCGCACTGGGCATCCACTGATCCCTTAAAAAAGAAAAATAAAGAAACAAAGAAAGAAATCAAATACAGACACAAATAGGTATCACAAGTGGTTTGTCAGCCCCCACCAATCAGCGTTCTCTCTTCTCCTAGAGGGGAGAACATTTAACAGCAACATTTAACAGTAGCAGCAAAAGAGTAGCAAAATCATGAGTGTCAGCAAACATGTTTTAGAAGGGGGAAAATGACCTGACAATTCTTTAAATCTCAAGGAATGCATTTTATGATTCTATGTAAGCTAAGCCTTGTAAGAGCAATGCCTCCTTTTATCTCAACACTGAAGACTCTTTTATTTGAATGCCCTAACTATGCATACACCATGTACACAGTCACCTACTAACTTGTATATTAAGCACCTACTGTATTCAACAAATGACACAGGCAATGCCAAGTCCTGATAATACACACCCATATTGAGGGGCTCAAAGGAAAATATCACATGCAGATCATTCAGAACATATTGGTTCTGTCGCCCCAGAGGCAGGAAAGCCCTGAGAGGCAACAGAAGTGTGTCTCTGGAAGAAGGTACAGACACATGGTCCAGAGCTGCCCATTTGTCTGGGATCCCTTCCTGATTGAGAAACCTTTTGCATTGGGAATAAGGAAAGGGTTTCCCTCCCCCCTCATTTTAGGTTCAGAATAAAATAAAAACTTTTGCTCAATGGAAATGTGTTAAAAGCTCATTTTCCTTTACAAACAAACGAGGTATTGGACATGAAAGAGGCCTTGAAGGGTGTTAACCTACCCAACAGCCCGTGAAGAGTTAAGTAAATGCGGAGAGAGTCGGTGCATAATAAAAACCCACTTTACAAAACAACCTTTACAGTCCTGGCTCCCTCTTTGCCTTCCCATTTTCACCATATTGAAGCAAGCCTGTAAGACCCCCTTTTCAACCCACTGCCGGGCTCTTTCTTATTTTAAATGTTCTGCCTTAAAGTGATTATCAAATCAATATGAAAAAAAAAACTTGGAGACTGAGCATAAATTAAAGCGGTGATGGGAAAAGGTGTGACAGTTTCCTTTGTTGGCCATAGCAAATCTTTTTAGGGGACTCAAAGATGGAACTGAAGCCCCAAGACTGTTTGCATCTGTTAGGCAGACTTAAACCGCCCTGCAAACTATTGGACTTTCACTTAAAATTCTGTTCAGGGAAAAGTATATTTACATTTGTTGCATTTGAAATGAGGCATATGCTGATGAACGTTTTAAAAAGGAAGAATTAAAAAGAGAGAGAGAGACTGGGTCTCCCCCCCCTCCCTTTCTCTTTTTAAAAGTAGCTATGACTCTTTTTCTCCCTCTCTTTCTATTCTGTCAACAAAGTCCAAGAGGGTGGAAGGAAGGAGACAGATTGCACAAACGTGCTTCCATGGGAACAGGGAAATATAGGTTATGCTTCTTTTAGTATCTCTGTGTTTGTCCCAATTGGAGTAGAAATGAGTGAAGGGAGATTAAGGATATATAAAAAGGGTGGGGGTGGGGGAGAGGACAAGCCCAAGTATACGAAATGTACAAGGTAATAGGGTATATAATCTCTCCAACAGAGCCTTTTAAGATGTTTATTTTGTTAGAAGAAACGAATCTAGATCTCTCAGCTTTACAAACTCCCCCCCCCCCCCAGTAAAACATGTTGTTTGGTCGGATGACATTGCATAAATGACCAGTTGAATGGCACTAAGTCGAAAATTGGATAAACTACGGTGTCCTTTTGCACAGGATTCGCTCTTTGTCTGGTGCTTGCAAATGTTCTAATCCCCTCTTTTGAAAAATGCCAGGCTTTGTGCCTCTCACAGAAAAAAAATTTGTACAGATACAAAAAAATCAGCAGCAGACGTGGTTATAAAAAGAAGTAAATAGGTTTTAGTTGAGCTAAGCATTGAATGGCAGATTTTTTTTCTCCCTGAGACATAAGGGGATCCTTGTGGAAAATGTAAAAAACGCCCTGAGCGTATAAAATTATTTAGTGAATTTAAATGTAGAAAGTCAAGGTTTATGAAGCCAAATCTTTTCTCCTCTGTGCTGATCCTAGGGCTAACATTCTTTTGTTATGACAGCAAGGGTTTTTTCTCTAATTTTAAAATATTCCCTTGCTCGGAGGTAAATGAGGGGAAAAGCTTTTCAGTGCGTAACAAGGGATCTCCTACGTCTCCAAAATTCTCTTCTTGCACTCTCAGCCCATAGATTGGATATGGAAACCTTGGAGAGCTTTGTGAGCATGAAAGAAACAAATCGGTTGTTTAAAAACGAGTGAGAACAGTTGCACCCACTAAAGGGTGTTGAAACTGTAGGTTTCTTTTTGTTGAGTGGTTTATTATGTTCATGTATTATATGTATATTTATACATATATAGATAGATGACATGCGTTCAAATGGATACAAAGTACAATATTATATAGTGTACATGTGAATAAAAGAGGGGAAGAATGGTCAAGTAGGGTGATATACACATTTTAAAATTATTTTTTCTGCATTAGAAATAGCAATATATCTGGATTGAGACTGACATCTATCTAGAAAAAACACACAACAATATTTATATATCTAGTCGAGCTAGGCAGTCCTTTCCTTGGTGTCTGGATAGAGAGAATGGTTATAGCCATTCAAACTTGTGAAGGGTTCTAGTGTGATACTTTTTAAAAAGTCCTGTGTCCTATAGTTTCCTTTGTGAAATTTGAGTTTTCAGAGTCATTTATAACGTTTGACCAAAGTTTCAATAGAGCTGAGGGTTACAGTAGAACATACATACTGTTTTCTGGCCTATATTTTTC
>JAQQSZ010005046.1:0-13972 GCA_028646595.1 Phalanger gymnotis
CTTGCTAAAGGAGACCCAAAAAAATACTGAAAAATATACTGAAGAAAATAACACCTTAAAAAATAGACTAACTCAAATGGCAAAATAGCTCCAAAAAGCCAATGAGGAGAAGAATGCCTTGAAAGGCAGAATTAGCCAAATGGAAAAGGAGGTCCAAAAGACCACTGAAGAAAATACTAGCTTAAAAATTAGATTGGAGCAAGTGGAAGCTAGTGACTTGATGAGAGTGTATGCCATCTTGGAGTGGGAGGGGGGGTGGAAATGGGGAGAAAATTTGTAATTCAAACTCCTGTGAAAATCAATGCTGAAAACTAAACATATAAAAAAATAATAAAATAAAAGAAAATAAGGCAAAAAATAAAAAAATAAACGTTGTTCACTCAAAAAAAATAAATGCAGTTATAATCTTTGTAAAAAAAAACCAAGAAAAAAACCAGAAGTCTGTCTCGAGACCTTACTCTGTACTGAGAACTATCCTAATATATTACAAACTATTATTTCCAATCCCACCTTCTACAGGAAGCCTGCTCCTCTCAATTCCTCTGTTAATTATTTCTTATTTATCCTATATATAGCTTGCTTTGTATACATTTATTTGAGGACAGGGATTGTCTTTCACCCATTTTTGTATCCCCAACACTTAGCACAGTGCTTGGGATGTAGTAGGCACTAAATAAATTCATTGGCTTACACCATGGAATATGTAAATGAATGGCCTTCTATTCTTTCTCTACAGTCAACCTATCAAACATTTATGGAGCTCCTACTATATATAAACCATTGTAAAAGTGGAATATACCAAAAAAGTATAATAAATGGTCTCTACCTTCAGGGACTTTACAATACCTGTAGGACAAGGCCGTGAGACATGAAAGAATTAGCCAACAGAACCACATATTACAAGGCCTTGATTGGTTATCCCAATAATATATCCTTTAGGCCTTAGAGATGGAAGAGTTAACTGTGTGCAGTCACAGCTAGGTAATAGATGTGGTTGACGAAATTAAAGACATAAATATATAATTATTAAAGCAGGGGTTGAAAGGTAAGTGAAGTGTCCCCTTAATGGTTTGGGGAAGAAATGAAACAGTTTTATAGAAGGAAGAGAAGCACTAGGAAATTTAGAAAATTGTGATGAGTTCTGTGATATCAACAGTAAAAATCAAAGTTCATTTATTTTGTTCCTCGTAGTTCAGCACGGTGGCTTGAATCACCTAGTGATTCATCTAATCATCCTGTGAGTTTGCCTAACTCACACATCACAAATTACATTTGCAGTCTCCTTATCAGGCAAACAAGGAAATTAAACACAAACAGCTACAGAGCTGCTGACTAATATGACCAGGTATACAGCCACCCAAGGCTGAAACTATCAAAGCCCCATTAACGGACCATTTCCCACTGTGCTTAATAAGGTTTAGCAGCTTCGAAGGAAACCAGCTTCACCATTTTAAGATCAGAAAATTGGCTAATGCAATTATTAGCAAGTCTCTTCTAGATATTCAATACGTGTGCTTGTGGTTAGAAATCAACTGCTCTTTTGTTGCAAAGCACAGCAGGGGCAGGGAGAAGGAAGGAGGAGGTTGCTTTTCAGATTTAGTCATTATTGGACTATTTAAGTACCATCGTCTGGATTCAAATAGCTTTTATCCAGTGAGGTTATGTCTATAACTGTGCAGGTGCCCAAGGATGGATGGCATTTCTATTAGTTTTTGTTACCCTGAATTTTCTCTTTTTTTCTTCTTACTATATAAAATAGGGTCTGAGTGAAGTAGTGCATGGTAGATCCTATGGGGGAGAATTGCCCGGGCCACTAAAATATGTCCCTGTATGACTCTAGTGTTTTCTGTTTTCTTCTTTCCAGGCTATGTCAAACAGTGCTTATGTCTGTCTAGTTTGTAGGGTTGAATTTTGATTGAAATGTAAACTCAGAGTTTCTTTTTATGCATGGATCCAGAGGATAAGGTGAACAGCTGGATTGCTATTCATGTATGAACAGTATTATTCTGGGTAGTGATTTCTATAGTTTATTATAATAATAACTGGAATTTATTGTTTTAATTTTAATTTATCTTTATTTTATATTTATTTTTATTATGTTTATACATAACACCATTTTAAAAATATAATAAAAAAACACATTTAGTTCATTTTGTAAACATGCATATGACGATGGATTGTAAACAGCAGGCACACTCCATGGAATTCCTATCTGACTCCCTAACTGCTTCCAGGGAAATGTGAATCACTGCCAAAGGACTTGGTATTTTGGTATGACACAGCAAAACCTAGGGGTTTTCCTTGGTCTTCCCTCAGCCCCATGATAGTGACAGGGAGATGGAGTAGTACATCAGTTAGAAAGGAGAAACAGATAATATTCTCCTCATTTGACTCAACATTTGCAAAATCTCCATCATCTCCCTTTAGCCCACTCCCAGCTTCCTGAGAGGCAGATCTTGCAGAAGCCCAGAAGAAATAGTGATGTGTAAGCACATGGCAACTAATGCATAGGTATTGTTTTAGGAGAGTCTGACCCTAGGCCTTGGGCCCTGGTAGCATCTTCTGTTTTGCGTTCTATTCCTGAGCACAGGTGACTAAGCAATAATACTCTGATGGATGTTTTGAGGCTTAGTGACAACCTTGGAAAAATCTGAGTGGTCCAGAGATTATTGCTCCATCAGTCAGAGCTTCCTGGCAACAGGAAGATTTTTTGCATCAGAGAGTTTGATCATCCTACAGGAGGTGAAGACAAGCTCCCAGTCAGAAGACACAGACCTGGAGGGAATTGTTTGTTTAATGCAGTTGGGGTAAAATGGAAAATGCTGATTTAGCAAACTGCTTCATGTCTTGAAGTTTTAAGTATTAGCCTGCTGAGAGTGTATAATAGTAGTTATGAATTAATGCTTCTTATTTAAATTTTTCTGTCACTGCATGTTTTTGGGTGATGTGTGTTTTAAGCACCAAATTTTGATGTAGAATAAATAGCTTTCCTAACCTGATCTACGTTTGTACGTTATTTATTTTACTACCAAATTTTGGAAGGAGACTAGACATGAGCCAAATCTGGACTTACTCTGGATTGGGGGCCATAAAGAGCCAAAGAGTGAGAGAAAGAAGAGCCCAACGGGCTTCAAGCCTGAAATTTGTACTTGATGGAGTAAGAGCAATAATTGAGAAATCCAACATACAACTTCTTCTACTCTGGAATGTAATAGAAAGGTAAACCAGCAGCTCATGGACAATAGAAAGGCAGCATCAGTGCAGGGAAATGAGCCTGCAATGTCCTAGCTTGACCAGAGCTACCTGTGTCAGGGACCTACGTAGCTTGTAAGACTCTCTGTCTAGCGGCAGCAAAGAGTAGAGGTAGTCAGATCTTTTGTTTTGTCATGGTTTTTAAGGAGTCCAATGACTGATAAATTTTCTTTCCTAAATTTTTTTCCAGTTCTTCTTTTCGATAGGATATTTTATACATTTAACTATTTCCCCACCAAACTTTTGACTTTATACTAACATCCCTTATTGTTTCTTGGACTCATGGAGTTCTGTTTGCTCCATTCTGTTTTCTCCCCAGAAACTGAATTAATGTCATCTCTTACTGTGGATGCCAGTGCTCTGAGGAGTACACAGGTAGGTCCTATCTTCCTACTGAATGACCAGTCAAATGCAGTTCTTTCTACTGCTTCTGTACTGATAGGCTAATTGCTAGGATGTGACATCATACCCCTATTACTGGAGCTCACACTGGCTTTGTGACACCCCTTCCACCTCCCAGTGTCCTTGGAGTGCCATCTGGCTTCAAAAACCTGTTTACTATTTGCTGACTTTGCTAGTATGGACCCTCTCCCATGGCCCACAAAGCTTCAGACCATGTCTTTGAATTCACAATGGCACAAATCTCCCAGAAGCTGCAGGATTCAGGGTTTATGCCAGCTTTCCTGGAGTGACCCTTCTCCCTGCCTCCATTGACTTTTTAGTGTGTGTGTGTGTAGTTCTGGATTGAATGGAAGAGTTTGCTGCTGTTTCTTTCACTTTCTTTTTTAATCCTTGCTTTATCTGGGACTCTTTTTCAGATATTTGCTGAGGGAAGAGGGATGTATGAGAGAGCTAGGCTCCTCTACAACCTTTCACATTGACATCTTAAGTAAAAGTAGACTGTAACATTTTGGCTAGCCTCCAGCTGAAATATGCTTTGCTTACTATAATCTTTCTTTCATTCATCCTGAAATGGAGATACTCTCAAAAGATTCAGAGAGTTTTGAGATTAACTGTATCATTACTTCAGAAAGTAAAGAATTGAGCACAAATCTTTAACATATAATTTCTGTTGCTCAGAATCCAACAGATATAAATAAGGTCAAAATGCCATGGGCAAGAAAATTAAACACGAATATCATTACCAGGAGACTCTGGAATATGAAAGGAATTTAAATTGCATTTTTACCCTAGGTTTTAACTCTAAATTAATTCTGTCAAAACTAAGTTTCAGGCTTCAATTGTATGAAAAAAAAGGGTATGTAAGGTAATTGATTGCATTGATAATAAAGAGCTACAATGCCAAAAGAGGGCTTGGAAACGGCACTAAATGATTTAGAGATTACACTCATCTTTCCACAGAAAGCCTGAGTCCTAAGGATATCATAGGCCTGTCAAGGGAATTCCCTCCAGCCTGTCTTGCTGCAGAGCAACCTTTTGGAACTGAGAATGCATAGTGGAGCTGGATGGAAGCAATTATCCAGGGAGTGAGACAGCTAGCCAGCTTAAAGAGGATAATCAGCTTTTGGAAAAATTCTGAGACAGCCGGCTAATCTTGGAAGTCTGTTACCATTTATGAATCAACATTCTATCCCTATTCAGGCCTTTTTTTTTTTGAAACAGCCAGAGAATGAGTATGTATTGCCTACCACGTGTACATGGATTTTGTAAGTAAAATGAAAAAAATGTTTTGCAGCTTATGTTTCAATTTGAATTTTATGTTTTCAATTTGCAATATACCTTAATGCAAAAAGTGTGCTTAATTTCTTAAAAACTCAGATTCACAGAATCCAAGAATTGGGGGAACGAGCATTCAACCCAGAACACTGCAAGGTTTCCAAGCTGCTGATGAGGGAGGAAGCAGGCCTGGAATGAAGCCAAATAGGGTCATGAAGAGTCAGCCATGACTGAAAACCACTCAACAACAGCAAACTTCCTGACTCCAGGCCTGGAGCTCTATCTACTTGCACATTCAAAATGTCTACTTTAGGGCAACATTCTGTCCTATTTTCATCACTAGTTCAGCTTCTGCTTGAAGATGGGGGAAAATGATGGGGAAGGCCTCACTGAAGCAATCCATTCCACTTTTGGAGAGGTCAAAACATCATAGTTGTTGTTATATCAGGTTTAAATCTGCTGTTATTCAGCTTCTATCCATTGCTCCTAGTTTTTTGTTTTCAGATATTTGAAGATTCTATTATGTTTCCCCTCAGTCTTCCCTTCTCCAGTCTAAAAAACTCCAGTTTCAACAACCAGGCTTCGGGACATGATATCCAATGCTCTCACTATGCTGAATGAAGCCTGGCTTATTGATTTCATTCTTAAAATGTGGCACCCAGAATTGAACAGAATACTCCAGAACAAAATATCATTTGATCTGTCAATCACAAGTCTGACTGTAACGACCATGCTACTTGCCTCTATTGTGGCTGTGTAAGACCAATAACACCAGCACACAGGAGGGCTGCTAGCACAGGTTCTTTGATATGCTTTTCCGAGGAAAGCAACTTTAAGGGGTTTTTAATTAATTAAACATACATATATCATTCACTTAGTTCAGGGGGTAAAGTTAGCACCCTGAACTTCAGAGAAAACACAAACAGAAATTACAAGCAGAAATTATATAAACAGAGCCAAATGACACAAATCAGCAGACAGGCTTTTACCTATCTGTCTAAGACATTACATACATAGTTACCAGAGAGAGAAGCACCAACATGTGGGTTTTTTCAAAACCAGGGGACTCCAATGGCTACCCAGAGTCTCATCTGGTCAAAACACACAACAGTGTGTCTTCCAGTGAGTGAACCCCAAGCAAAACGCTAACCTCAGACTATATATGCACTTTTTCAGGGTCAGAGGGCATCACAACCATGCCACTCAAACCCATGTGACCTAAGTCTTCCCATGGCTTATCAGTTCATCAGGTCATCAAAGACTCTCAATTAAAACAAAGGCAAGACTCAACGACACTTGATTTCATTAGTGCTGAGAAGCACTCCAAAACAAAAGACAACAAAAAGTTCCACTTCGCTTGCCATTACACTGACACAGAGGCATGATAACATAGTAATGAGGGGGAATATCACTTAGCCTTATACTGACAGGAGTTTGCTCTTTACCAAAAACACAGCAACTAACAACTTCTTGACTTGCCTTAATGATAATCATATCCTTCAATATACGGAACAACCAAAAAGGGGGCAATTCTATTCTGGAAATGATTCAAGATTCAAATTCACCATCAGGAAAGAATTGGTTGCTGGTTGGGGTAGAATGGTGGAACTTTTGTGGGAAGTGATCATTTCTTCCTGGTGTTTGTGATAGAAGAAGAAAGGAAAACCAGAAACAGTCAGATATGCTTTTTGAGTTTTAGAAGAACAGGTTTACAGATTGCAAAGGGTACAGTAGAAGGATATGTATGATCCCATGGACAAAAATCCTCCTAGTGAAGTCATCCCAGGAGGGATGGGAAATTCTCAAGAATGAAATTTTAAAGAAACTAAGAAAAAACAAGTCTTATAAGGAGGGAAAATGGTAATTTTCTTATGAGATTGATATGGATGCACAGAGAATTCACTAACCAACCCAAGATTTTTAAAAAGTAAGATATATATGTATATACTTACACACACACACAAACACACACACATGTATATTAAAGCAAGGGCAGGCAAAAGAGGGAGAGTATAAAAATTTGGTATGGTGACTTTGGGTCACTTGACCAACAAGATGGAGGACTAGACACTTTTTCTAATTCTCATGACCTCTCAAACTTCCCCAAAGCAAGGAATACGCAAAAAGATAAAAAAAAAAAGACAGCTGTTTCCATGATCTAAGACACCAAGGTCCCTAATAAGGTAAAAATCCATGAACTAACATCAGAGAAGGCAAATCTTTAATTTTTAGCATATTTTTTTAGCACTCTTTTCCCCACCCACTGCTCCCCACATTTTGGTAGAGCTGAACAAACTGACCCCAGAGTTGGTGCTAGGACTCAGCTCTGGGTCCCTTCCCACATCTACCCTTTCCCAAACAAACAAACAAAAACCAGAAGCTTTCTCTGCCTGGGATTGTAGTGAAGCAGATCTCTAGTGCTGGAACAGTATTCATCCTGAGTCCAGAGGAAAAGAGTGTGAGATATAAAAAATTATGTTTCCATACAGGTAGAAGAAAGTGGGGTTTTCTTCTCAGAAAACTACCGTATTTCCCCATGTATAAGACGCACCCTTTTCCAAAAAATTTGGGGCCTAAAAACTAGGTGCATCTTATACAGTGGTTGTAGATTTTTTACTTGCATTTACTGCTTTTTCGCAGTTGGTGTCTTTGTGCTCATTGTTTCGCATTTGTCGCTGGCATATTAGGTGACATTTTGCCACATTCTGCCCAGAAATGGCTCAGAAAAGATTTTTGTACAGTGCTGAATTCAAGTTATAAGTGATCCAGTTTGCAAAAGTGAATGGAAATTGTGCTGCTGAACGTAAGTTTGGTCCTCCAACTGAGAAAACAATCTGAGACTGGCTATGGGAAGAAGAAACCCTACTGAAAACGCCACGGCAGAAGAAGGCCATGAGAGGCAAGTCAGCAAAATGGCTTGATTTAGAGAGGGAATTGAAGATATGGATTGAAGAGCAAAGGGCAATGGGAATTCCGGTGTCCACAAAGATGGTTTGGCATGAGGCAAGAACTACTGATGAAAAAGAAGTTACTGATTTCAAAGGAGGACACAATTGGTGCTTCAGGTTCATGAAATGGAATGGACTAAGCATGCGTACATGCACCAGACTTGCCCAAAAGATGCCTGAAAGCTATGAGCAGATGAATAAAACTTGAATTTAATAACTTCATGTAATATATTTTTTTTTCAAATCTCGGGCCCCAAAATTAAGGTACATGGGAAAATATGGTAATCTTTTTGCAAAAAACAGTTCTCAGAAAGAGGAAAACCAGTTTGAACTGGGTCTGTGGTCAAAAGTAGGGCAAAAGGTAAGCTAGACTTGAAATACATATGCTTAATCAACTCATGAATATTAGCTTCAACTCCCCAGGAGGAGCCACGGTTCATTTTAATGCACATGTGATCTGTGTGAATGTATGTGGAGGAGGGGGGAACACGTCAAGGTGAAAATATGAAGTAGGCATATTGGGAAGTTGTACACCTCAGAGTACTCAGCCAATGAGGAAATGAGTGAGGGTCTTTGTGTTTGGGGTTGAGGATTAAACTGTCAGCTTTCACTTTTTGATGTGTATTGTTGTTTAGGCAGCACACGCGCTTCTTGCAAGAAAGTGAGCTTGCTTTATCTCTTTTGGGAGTCTTTGTCATTCTTTTGGAAAATTTTATTCCTAACAAGAGGATGCCTCTCTCTCTCTCTCTGTCTCTCTCTTTCTGAGGCTTGAGGGGGGAAAAGGGGACTGGCCTTTATCTGTGTCCAATTCTGTCCCCCTAGAAGCAGGCAAAGACCAAAGCTTGGTAAAATATGAATTGCCCAGAATGAAAACAGTCAGTCAATCTATCAGCATTTATTAAGCACCTATTATGTACTTGTCACTGTGCTAAGCACTGGGGTTAAAAAAGGGGCAAAAGACAATATCTGTCTTCAAGGAGCTTACAATCTAGTTGGAGAGACATAGCAGAGACATAGTTGGAGAGCATAGAGTGGTAACGGAAACTGATGAGATAGCCGAGTAAAGTATTTCGGAGGGCCAAGAGAAGAGGACTCAAACACTGTATACAGCTAAACAGCACTAAAACAAATACATACAGCTACATACAAGATAAATAGGGAATAATTAACAGGGAGAAGGAATTGGAATTAAGAAGGGTGAGGGAAGGCTTCCTGCAGAAAGTGGGAATTTCATTGGGTCTTAAAGGAAGTCAGGGAGGTCAGAGGTTGGAGTGGAAGAGGGAGGAGGTAGAGAATTCCAGACATGAAGGACAGCCAGAGAAAATGCCTGGAACTGAGAGGGATGAAGTATCTTGTTCATGGAACAGTCAGGAGGCCAGTGTCCCTGGGTTGAGGAATAAGGGTGTAAGAAGACTAGAAAGGTGGGAGGTGGCTAGGTTATGAACGACCCGAATGATAAACAGAACATTTTTTATTTACTCCTAGAGGTACTAGGAAGCCACTGGAGTTTATCTGGGGGTGGGGGTGGGGTGGGAAGGGAGTGACATAATCATGTTTGCGTTTTAGGAAAATCAATATAGTGGCTGAATGGAGAATGGATTTGACTTGAGACAGGCAGACCCACTAGCAGGCTATTACTGTAATATCAGGTGATGGGAGTCAGAGGAGAGGAGGGTGGGGTTTTGAGAGACGTTGCAAAGGTGAAATTGATAGGCCTTGGCAACAGTTTAGATATGGGGATGGTGGTGAAAGATAGTGAAGAACTGAGGATAACTCCTAGGTTATGAGCCTGAGAGACTGGGAGGATGCCGTTGCCCTCTATGGTAAAAGGGAAGGTAGGAGGTGGGGAGGGTTTCAGGGAAAAGATAGTGTGTTCTATTTTTAATATACTGAGTTTAAGATGTCTACAGAACACCCAGTTTGAAATGTGTTTAAGGAAGGTGATGTGAGACTGGAGGTGAGCAGAGAGGTTGGGGCAGGATAGGTGGATTTGAGAATCATTAGCATAGAGTAGTAATGGAAACTGATGAGATCACTGAGTAAAGTAGTTCGGAGGGTGAAGAGGACTCAAACACAAAACTATTCTGCACCCATCAAAAAGCACAAGAGAGAATTAAATGGTTTGCTCCAAAGAGCAAAGGAGCCCAAAATGCAACCCAGGTTGCTAGATCTTGCAAACCTGGATCAGCTTATCAATGAAAAATTGGATATTCAACGAAAAGAGTCATTTGAAGCATTCCTACAAAGAAAACCAGACCAGAACAATTATTTGCATTTCAGAAACCCTCTACAACAGAAATATGAGAAAGGCAAATAAATATAGCAACCAAGGAAAGCACAAGAAAAAGAAAAATATTTTTCCAGAATTTTTTTTTTTAAGAAAGACAACAACAACCTCATGGTTAACTACAGAGACCATTAACAGAGACTGTTCTTTCAAACATGAAGACAAGGATGAAAATAGAAATCAAGGAAGAGGCCTGAAATATCGTGGACTAAATCTCAGAATGTCCTACCTATCGGTTAATATATTTTATGGGACTAAGCTGCAGAATGGAAGGGTACATACAAGAGGGGAGGAAGAAGATAGAAAGGAGTATATAATATACTCTAATCAAGTCAGTGATTAACAATGAAGGGAAAGAAGAGAGCCTATAGGGAAATGGGTAAGTATGCTATCCATATATTCAGACTTTTGTGATGTATTGATCAGTTTTGCTGATTTTTTTCTTTTATTTTTCCTTTTTTGTCTTTAAAAATATCATTTGTTATATGTGATGGCTCTCTCAGAGCAGCAGGGGGAGAGATGCTACAGAAAATGTTGGTGATGTTGAAAACAAAAGACATTAATGAAATTTATTTAAAATGAAAAAAAAATTGGTATGGTCCCTTAAGAATATCATCAGGAATGGTAAAGGTCAGAATGAGCTACAGTCAGTAAGGGCTCAGTGATGTATAGTAAATTTTATTCCAGTCCCACATTTTTATTCTGTGTATGGTTTTGTTTTTTAAGGCGTTTCTTGTAAGCAACACATTGTCAGTTTTTTTTTCTTATCCAATCTCACTCCTTTTAATTTTATTGGATTATTTAATCCATTCACATTTAGTGTTATGGAAATTAGGTTTATATGCCTCAATTTTTCTCTAATGTTATTTTTCTCCAAATGGATTTTTTCCTCTTTCTCTGTAAAGACAGACCTTCATTTCTTCAGTTATCTTAACTTTATGTACTTTAATGCAATCCTATTCCCCTCACCTCTCTTCCTTTCACCCTGAAACTTCTGCTGAGCCTCGTTCTTAGAAAAACAAATTCTTGCAAATGATAGAGGGGTTAGATGTATTGTTTCATGGCAGGAATTTTCCCATGTTCCTGAGTATTCAGCTCTTTATTATTCACTTCTCTCCCAATTATAATTTTTTCCATTTGCCATGAAATCTTCTCAATGGGTCCATGACCTTTAATTTTTCTGGGTGCTAGTTCCTTCACATCAAAACTAGATTACCAGATTTATGTGTTTCTGTATGTTTTGTACCTAATTGGTTCCACTGATAGATTTCCTTTGCTCTTTAATTAGTACCAAAATTAAAAAAAATAATTATATGTTATTTTAACATTTTTTTTGAAATTGAGTTCCAAATTCTCTTCCTCCTTCCAGACCTTTCCTCATCCCATGAGAAGGCAAGCTATATCATATAAATTATATATGGAAGTCAGGCAAAACATGTTTCCAAATTAGCCATCTTGTAAAGAAAAAAAAATTAAAAGAAAATAAGTGAAAAATATGCTTAAATCTGCACTTAGAGTTAATTAGTTCTATTATTAGTTCTATCTCTGGAGGTGGATAGCATTTTTTAATGAGTCCTCTGGAATTTCTTGGATCGTTGTCTTGATCAGAGTAGCTAAGTCTTTCACGGTTGATCATCCTTACAATATTGCTGTTACTGTTTTCCTGGTTCTTCTCACTCCACTTAGCACCAGTTCATATGTGTTCATATATGTCTTCCCAGGTTTTTATGAAGCCACCTTGTTCGTAATTTCTTATAGCAAAATAATATTCTATCACAATCATATACAACTTGTTTAGCAATTCCCTAACCAATTTCTAATTCTTTGACACCATAAAAAAGAGTCGCTATAAATATACATTTTTTTTTACTTCTTTGAGACACAGAATTGGAACAAGGGATATACTATTCCCACTGTGCTCATTTGGTTCAACCACATTTGAGATGTGACAAATTGTACAACATCTAGAAGCAGAGGTTCCCAAACTTATTTGGCCTACTGCCCCCTTCAAAAAAAATTACTCAGTGCCCTCCTCCCAACCCACTGGAAATCTACTTTTCTTAGCTCTTTAACAGGGTTTTTTTTTTAATTGCAACATTTTAAACTGCTACTGCCCCCCTGGATTGTTCCAGGTCCCCCCAGGGGGAGGTATCTCCCATTTTAGGAACCTATGATAGAGGAAGGCACCTAGGACAAGGAGGGAGTAGAAAACCTGTCCTGTGTGTTAATTAGTCAAAGCAATCAACAATCAGTAAGAAGTAATTAGTTTCTGTGATAAAATTCCAGGCAAGCCAGTTGAATACTAACCAGCTGGCAACCCTAGAAGGGTTGTTTAGCCTAGGGAAGAAGACTTAAAGGACTACAGTTATCTTTGGATGTTTGAAATGTCATCACATGGAAGAATGAATGGATTTGTTCTGCTTGATCTGTAAGGGCTTTACTAGAACCAATGAGTGGAAGCAAGGAATTAAAGAGGTAAGAGGAGGGGCGGAGCAAGGATGGCCGCATGAAAACAGCATCTTACCGGAGCTCTCTCACAAGTTCTGTCAGATTCCTATAAAAAAGTGAATTTGAGCAGATTTGAGAGAGTTAGAAACCATGAGTAGTCTGAGTGGGGCAAATTTCCCAGCCAGGAGAGTCTGAAAGGCCGAAGGAATGAATCTGTAGGCTAGGAGAGCGCTCGGTGTGCAGAGCTGCACCAGATGGGACCAAAGCGGAAGCGGCTGGCCAGGAAACCCACATGGGAGACAGGCTGGGAGAAAGCCAGCGCTGGAAACCAGCGGAGATCCCCAGGCCTCCCAACACAGGACAGCACTCTGTGGAAGTGACGAGAGGCAGCGCAATGCCACGGCTCCGTGAGACACCAACTCCTGAAGCTTGCAGCCCAAAGGACGCTTCTTGAACTTCCAGGAGACAAAATGGCCAGGTAAACGGCTCTAATCCCTCCCTTCCCCACCCAGAGAATTCCCCAGGGGAAAAAAGAAAAAAAAAGCTGGAATAGAGGAGACAGAAGTGGGGCTTCAGTGGCTGAGTAGTGGGAGTACCTGAGTCTCAGAGGGGCAGAGCCAGCAGGGGTCAACACCAGGAGCCCAGACATACTCTTGCTCCCCCAGGGGAAGTGCCAGACACCCACTTCGAACAACAAAGAGCTGAGACCATTGCAGAAGAGCAACAGCGCTGGAGAACAACCCCAGGGGAAGAGGAGATTTCCGGCAGCCAGACCCCCTCCCCCATATCTCAGGAGAAAAAGAAAGCTGAGGCAGTGAGCCCTGAGCCCATAAAGCAGAAATTTATTGCAAGACCAGGAAAAGGCTAACCAACATGAAGAACACAAGAAAACCAAGGACCATTGGTTTTTTTAATGGAGACAGGCAGGATCAAAATACCAATTTGGAAGAGGAATAACAATGACACTATATCCACATCTGATACCTCAAAAGGTAATGTGAACTGGTCTCCAGCCCAAAAAGCATTACTGGAAGAGCTAAAGGAGGATTTTAAAAACCAAATTAGGGAGCTAAAAGAAAAAATGGAAAAAAAATCCACTGATGAAGTCAAGTCCCTAAGGAATAAGATTGGCGAAATGGCTATGGAGATTCAGAATCTAAATAGAGAAAATGACACCCTGAGAGGTAAAATCAACCAATTGGAAAAGGAGACTCAAAAGCAAAATGAAGACAGTAACTCATTAAAAATTAGAGTTGAGCAAGTGGAAGCTAATGACTCTAAGAGCCACCAAGAAGTAGTAAAACAAAATGTAAAGAATGAAAAAATAGAGAAAAATGTGAAATATCTGATGGGGAAAACA
>JAQQSZ010005047.1:0-13972 GCA_028646595.1 Phalanger gymnotis
TGCATTGGCTTTTTTTGTACAAAAACATTTCAATTTAACATAATCAAAATTATCCATTTTGCATTTTGTAATGCTCTCTATCTCTTGTTGGGTCATGAATTCTTTTCTTTTCCATAAATCTGATAGGAAACCTAATCTAATCTTGACTGATTTTTAGTGTGGCCAAGGAAGGTCCATTTGATTCTTACCTTGCCAGTTTATGAGGATTTGGGGGGGTCCTTGGATTGTCTTAGTTTAAGAAAACGGTCATTTAGTGATCATTGTGCATCGTCTCAGAAATTGAGCATAATTTTGCTTTGCTCTCTTGTAATATGATTCATTTAATCGCTTGATTGAGCTGTGTGGGTGTTGAGGTATAAAAAGATGCTGAGATTTTAAAGTCTTTTTTTCCTCAGAGGCTTGGTTGAGGAGCACCTGCTTTTACCAAGTTCATACTCATCCTTTTTCTTTTCTCTTTTTTATAACAACTTATAAAGCTTCAGTAGATGGGAGGGGGTAGGTATTTGAAAAAAACGTGTTGTACTTCTTTTATTTGGACTTTCATATTCTGCCTCTGAAAAGAATTCCCCAAAGTGTTCCACTTCAGAAATGTTAACTCCTTGTTATCTTTGAGGTGGGAGAGAGTCATGAGATAGGCAGTTTTGTGGCTCTTTATACTTGTCCTTAGACGTTAGGCCTTTTGTTCTATTTATGACCAAAGGATTTTTTAAAATTCCAAATCTGACATCTTTGATCCTTGAACAATAATTGTCTTCTTATTTGGATTTTCTTTTTATTTGCTTATTGTAGGAAGTAATGAGGTAGTGTGATAGAATGGGGCGCTGCTGTATAGCAAATGCAGCCCATTCCTTTTACTGTTCTTGGATGATGGTGTCCTAGTGAGTTAACCCTACAGGCCTTTCTTTCCATATATAAACGCATACCTCTGAAGCCCTTTGACCACAGAGAAAATGTCATTGGCCCATCTTGTTAAGTTACTCAGCTGATCTCACAGAGGAGTCTCTTTTTCATCGAAAATTAATATTACATTTCTGTGGGTTTCATAAGTTTTTATTGCTGTATCATTTACCTCGCTCTCCTTGGGATTTTTCTACTTTTAACTCAGAAGGTTAAACAAAGGTTTGGCCCATTGTTCTGTTATTTTAGGTGTGAAATCTAACTTGAGATGCTTACAGTGTATTTAAGTGATGGGGGAGCCCAAAAACTTCTCCCTTTCTCCCCATGGCAAAATCTTTGAATATCTGGATCATTTGATTGCTAGGAGAGTCTTAGTTATCCTTTTAAGTAGATTTGACTATATTTGACTGTGTGCCTTCCCAGGAAAAGATGATGACTTTTTTTTCTCTTTTTTACGTTTTAATCTTCCCACAATATCATACAAAACAGACATAGATGAGATACCTTCACAGGAACATTTGACCATTTTGGATAGTTTTATAATAGGTCTCATTAATCAGTGGTTTTTTGGTTTTGTTTTCTATCTGTTCTCTGCCCCTCTCCCTAGTATACCCATAAATGCACCTCCTAGAAGTTTTTTTTTCTCGTTTTAAAAATGTTTCATTGATATATTGTGTTTAAAGACAACAAAAAGAAAGAGGAAGATTTATTATAACTGCTCAGTGCCTTGAAAAAGGTCTGAAAACATGTGCAGCCCTTGTGGGTCTGTTGCCGTATAAAGCAGTAGGGTAGATGGAAAGCATCTTCTTGATTTTCTCCCTTCAAAACTTTCTTATTCTTTATAATTTTACAACATTTGCTTTTGGCTTTTTAGGTTTACATGGTAGTCATCCCATTGTGTCTTTTGTATTCTTGGCTCCGCTTCCTTCCCTCTGGTCAGTTCATGTAGATCTTTTGTGTGCTTCTCTATGTTCATAACATTTGTTCTTTCTTACATGTTAGTCATGTTCCTTCACATTTGTGCACCACTGTTTGTTAACCCATCCCTAATCAGTGAGTAGCTGCTTTGTTTCTAATTCTTTGCTGTCACCAAATATGCCGCTATAAATGTTTTGGTGTATATGAGGACTTCTTATTAGTGACCTCCTTGGAGTATAAGACTAGTAATGATCAAAGATATTTTAATCATTTTATTTGCATAATTCTAAATGATTTTCTAAATTGGTTTTACTGATGCACAGCTCCACCAACAATGTACTAGTGCCTGTTGTACCACAACTCTTCCAATGTTGGCTCTTTTCATCTTTGCTAGTTAGTTTGTAGAGTGTAAGGTCTAAAACCTCAGTGTTATTTTGATGTGTATTTGCCTTGTTATTAGTGATTTGGAGCATTCTTTCATATGGTTGTGAATAGTTTGCAATTCTTTGAGAACTACTTGTTCACATCTTTTGACCACTTGTCTGTTGATACCCCTAGTATCTTAACAGTAACTGCTTTCTTCAGTAATTGTGACTATCCTGAAAGTCCTCAGTCATTCCTTAGAAACAAAGCCAGGACTTCTTTTGGCCTTGGTTTTTTGGGGCCCAGTATCTTTGAAAATTTCCCAAGACTACTTTTGCACTATGCCCCCTTCTTCCTTCCCCTCCATATTAGTTGTTTTAAAACCAGCACTCTGGATAATGCCGTTCACTTTAATGCCTTGCAGGAAGGAGATTCAAAATTTATTTTTACAGGCCCTATGTAAGCTTCATACAGATTCATAGCCTTCTTCACTTTCCTCTCATTTCAAACATATTAACATAACCATTATTCAGTATGCTTGAAAATTCCTACTACATGGAGAGGGGACAGTGGGGGAGATACAAAGATATCGTGTGCCAGTACAATCATAATGCACAGTATTACGGGATTAGTCTGTTAGGTCCAAAAGTGGTTTGTGGTGAGTCAGACTCAGCTGTGGGGGGGTACAGTTGAGGGAAGCCTTAATGGAGGAAGTCCAATTTGTGTTGGGCTTTAAAGGTAGGGAAAACATTTTATGTATGTATGTATATATATGAGGTAAGACATGGAGGTGAGAGAGAATAGGACTTGTTTGGGGAAATTGTGGTTAAATTTGACTATATTAAAACTATTTATTACTTCTAACTATGGCATTTTAAATTCAGCACGCATTTTTAAAAGTGCCAACTGGGTTACAAAGACAGAAACAAATAAGCCCTATCCTCAAGGAACTTATATTCCTTTTTTGCTGTATTTTATACAACTTTTTAAAAAAATCATCTTTGACTCTAACATTTCATTGTACTACCTCTTATGCACAGTTGTTTTTGCTTTTCCGTTCACTCATTCTGACTCTGTTTGACCTCATAGACTTTTGTCCATGGAATTTTTTTGGTAAAGATCCTGGAGTGGTTTGTCATTTCCTTCTCCAGTGTGTCCCCATTTAACAGATGAGGAGCTGAGGCAAATAGGGGTTAATTGACTTGCCCAGAGTTACACAGCTAATAAGTATATGAGGCTGGATTCAAATCCAGATCTTCCTGACTCCAAGCCCAGTGCTCTCTCCATTGTACCACCTGGCTGCCCCTATTTATGCACAGGAAGGTTGCTTTTTTTGATGCCATCAAACATCAGGAGAGTGAAAGATAGGACATTACTGAAATGATCATGGAAATCTTGTTTTATTATTATTTAGCATTTTTGTTTACTTTCTACTGTCTGTTTTCAGAAACATCTATTTTTGGGTCACTGTTCTTATAAAATTAGTATACATGTCTATATGCATATTTTATATGGAACTCTTATTATGAAATTAGAGAATCCTACAATATTAGAAGAACTTTAGTGATCATCTAGTTTACTATCCTAATTTTAGTGAGGAGGAAACCAAGGTTTCAGCAGATTAAGGCACTTGTGCTTATGATAAGTATTATTTGGTTAATAGAAGCTAGATGGATAGAATCGTGGGCTTGGAGTTAGGAAAACTTGAGATCAAATGTGATTTCAGACACTTCCTAGCTGTATGTGCTTGAACAAGTCACTTTAACCTTTAAAATTCTGCTTTCAAATATAGAATCGCTATTGGAAATCAGTCTCTGATGGGCCAAGTGGATCTTATTTTCTTAACTTTGAAATAACTGCCTCAGTTTCTTCATCTGTAAAATGGAGTTAATAATAGCACCTACTTTGCAGGCTGGTGGCAAGGATCAAGATATTTGTAAAGTGCTTAGCACAGTAGCAGATTGGTGATTTCTGATTTAAGTACCTTTTAAATTTGTCTGGATGCTAAGTGTTGTGGGACATGATTTAGACCAGGCCTACACAATTTGCACCCATGGGCCTAAGAGGTATGCCAAAGGATTTCCTCTATATGCAAAGGATGTTTTCTTCTGCATTTTTCTAGGGCCACCCAAAATCCTGTGGCGTGCTGTAAGCAGCCTGAGGGCCCTAAGCTTCTGGCCACAGGTTGTGCAGACCTGATTTTGACAGATATCTGTAAAGAAAATTCTGAGGGCTTTGGTGATAAGTAGTATGTGTGAGGAACCTGACTAAATTCCATTTTTCTGCATCTCTTCCCCCCAGTCTTAACTTCAAGGACCCTGAAGCTGTCCGAGCTTTGACTTGCACTCTCTTGAAGGAGGACTTTGGGCTTTCCATTGATATCCCATTGGAAAGGCTCATCCCTACAGTTCCTCTTCGACTCAACTACATCCACTGGGTAGAAGATCTGATTGGCCCTTGGGACCCGGCCAGGAGTGCCCTCCGCCGGGGAATTGACATCGGTATCATCCCTTCTCCTCAGTTCTTGCTTGGAGCTTTCATACAGTGTTTCTTTACTGCTTCTCTATTGAGCGTTTGTTAAAGAAATTGACCATTGAGATCTCTCTTCAATCGACACTTGGGCTTTTCTTGCCATTGACTTCACTTGAGCAGACATGTGAGATTCTAGAACAAAAGCCTTGAGAATGAAGATGAGAAACTTGGTGGTTTCTCTACTTTTTCATTTTCCTTATTAGTTTGAACATTTATTATCCTTTACTGTGTTCTTGGGATTTAGATTCACTGAAAGAAATCCAGTTGGAATTTTAGCTAGATGTGCATTTGCTAAAATATCGCCTGGGCCTGTAAAGTAACCTTTCAGGACACTTTGAATGATCATTTGTATAGATAAATTAAACTAGAACTAGTGGAATTATAGTACATGAAATGAACTTTGCTTGTTTGCTTTATGAGCATTTTATAAGCATTTACATTTCAGAAGACCTCCAGGGTGAATTAGTTTCAGGAGGAAGTAGTAGAGGGAGATAGAGATAAGGTAAATGTATTGTCCATTTGTCATCTCCAGCCCATTCCACTGTTTTGCCTTTTTCTCCTTTAACTTGTTCTGGTCCTTTATTTTAAAAAAAAAAAAAATTAAAGAACTTTAAAATTCTACTTTCAAATATAGAATCGCTATTGGAATCAGTCTCTGATGGGCAAATGGATCTTATCTTCTTAACTTTGAAATAGGTTTACATTGAGCCAAATGGATGTGCCACATTCATTATAGATGGCTGACTTCCTAAATTTGCTGTGAACTTGAAGATCTTGGCCCCTGGGTTTGATTTTAATTATACCTCAGACCCTCTAAGGATACCATGAGGGAACACATGCAGAATGTGTTTCAGCTATTTCTATAAAATGTGTTGTGGGGGACAGGGTGGGGACAATATGGAAGGGGGCTACTTTGCTGGAATTGGATTTGGTCTGATTAGGGTCCTGTAATCTCTGAGGAAAAAGTGAGTATCATTATTAAGAGAGGAAATGTAGACTTCAGGCATTTGTTAATGTTTATCCGCCCTCATCAAGCAGAGGTTGCTCCAATTCTGCAGATAGAAACTTGCTATTTATTATTCCCTCCTTTTCCCCTTTGTTGCCTCCATTTGTCCCCTTCATAATTCATTTCAATTTTCTGGTAAGGATTAGAATATAAAGCTCTAATATTAAGATTCAAGATATCTAGTATTGTGTTTGTCTTTACATTTATATTTACTATTGAAGAAACTCCTGTATTTGTTTTTTTAATGCATGGGAGAAATTACTAAAAAAGATACACACTTAAGGCCATTTTTGTAATTGATTCCTTGGCCTTTTGTTTTTTTTTTCTTTGTGAGAACTAAAGTATAAAGGGGCCCTTATACAAACCTTTATGTCTCATTGCTGATCTGAAGAGATTGGAATTAGTGACTGCTAGTTATTTAGACATGTGATACATTTGGCCTGGATTGATTTTTCTGAACCAAAGATCTTAGCTTTTCCAATTCTAAATGATTTTAGATTTTTTTGGAGTCTAGTAGCTACTAGAAAAGTTCTGTTTTATTTTGACAGTTGATTTCGTTTCCTTCAGGCATCTACTAACCAGACTGAGGAATCAGATGTTCTTCATTTCACTATATATTTAACATATACACCTTGGAAGATACTGGGTCTTATTTGGGGAATGAAATTTATGTTCATCTGGTTTGTGATATTTGACCACTGTGGTATTTTAGCAAATACTGTATCATTGATTTCCTTCATGGAAACAAGGTAATGTGTGAAAGTATAGCCCTTTTGTAAATTACCTTAATCTTTTTGAGTTTTGAGCTTTTTCAGTCAGCCACCAGGTTATTTATGGAATGCCTACTATGTGCCCTGAACTATGAGAGAGTTACAAACTAGAAGACTGGGCTGTAGCCATCTGGATGCACATACAGTTTTGTTAAGAAAATAAAATTAATGTCTACAGACAAAGAATAATACAAGGCATATTTTATTATTTAGTGTTGACTTAGGTAAGTGCTTTAGAAGTTCAAAGAAGGCAATAATTGTGTTCTCCAATGATGTTCTCTGTGTGTGTGTGTGTGTGTGTGTGTGTGTGTGTATGTGTGTGTGTGTGTTGCATTTTTATTTTGATAGGTACAGGAGCATCCTGCATCTATCCTTTACTTGGAGCAACTCTCAATGGCTGGTATTTCCTTGCAACAGAAGTGGATGATATGTGCTTTAATTATGCTAAGAAAAATGTGGAACAGAATAATTTATCTGATCTCATAAAAGGTATACTCCACAGAATAAATAGGCTTTTTTTAAAAATCATCATTCAGTGCACCTTGTGTGTACCTTTTACTTTTGTTCAAAGGTTGAGGTTGATGGAAATGTTTGGGTTTTGCCAAGATGCAGGCTTGAGTGACTCCTATTCCCAGATTGTCGCCACCCTGCTCTTTGGCCACCTAGAGAAGGCTATGGGGTGTGTGCAGGAGCTTCACCCAGCTAACCCTGTGGCTCTTTGAACTGGCCCTCTTGGTGAGCTTCAGTGACTATTGATTGAGCAACCACAGAGTGCGTTAACCTGTGCTAGATTGAAGCATAAACCTCTAGAGATGACTGAGGTGTCTTTTTCCTCCTGCCTACTGTGTGTATTAAAGGCTGTTAATATTCTTTTCCTTTTGTTCCAGGGACCTAAAGTCTCTTTTGTATAAACTGAGGGTACTTTTTTCGTAGTGTTAAACATATGATAAACAGAGACATTAAGCATGTTAATGAGTCAATAGTGAGTTGATTGTTGCTCCATATCTTAAACATCCTGCTTTTTCTGCCAGTGGTTAAAGTACCACAGAAGACACTCCTAATGGATGCTCTTAAAGAGGAATCTGAGATCATTTATGATTTTTGCATGTGCAACCCTCCCTTTTTTGCCAACCAGTTGGAAGCCAAGGTAGAGTATCTGCTGCTCTAGAGAAACTGAATATTTGTCTGGATTTGCCATATTTGACCGGGTGGGTTAGTGGTGAGAACAATGTTTGCTGAGAAAGTGGGTGTGTTAGGTGGTGCATTTCACTGTGAAATATTGTACAGTGCAGCGCTTTCCCAAGGTTAACTGTTGGGTAGACGATGGCTTGTGTACACTGATAGACTAGCTATAGTACTGGAAATAGAGTCTGTGGGCTAGGGGCTGGTTGCAGGGAGGGGCCCTAGAGCTTCTCTGAGTTTAGGATTTTCCCCCTAGTCGTCTTGCTGCAGAGCTGAAAGAGTGCCATAGCAAGACTTGTAATGGTGGCGCAACACAGTTCGAACATTTCTGCTTATTGAGTGAAAGAGTGCAGAAGTAGAGGCTAACTCTCCATGCATCCTGTTTCATATTCTTGTTGGAGCAGAGAGCAGCCCTCCTCACCATCACCTTTCTTTGGATCTGTCGCAGTTGGGGACATTTCTAATTTAGTCTTTTTTTTCCCTTCTAAAGCATTTTTCCAAGCAAATCGGCTTTGAAGGATGAACAGTAAGAAAGGACACAAACCCCAAATACAGTAAAAGATCATTAATTTAGTGCTTACCAGATTCTTCTATCAGATTCTAAATAAAATGAGATATTTGTAAAGTGCTTTGCATAGTGCCTGACACATAATAGGCACCATTCAAATGCTAGCTGCTATTATTATCATTATTATTATTATTCTGAAGAAGTAAATATAATAAGTCTGATGGGGTGGAAGGAGGTGAAGAGGGTCCTTAAATTATTTGTGAGAGCAAATTCTACCTTAAATGGATAATTTAGAAACGAAGAATATTGCACTTGCAAATCATTCTTATCAACTAATCTGTTGGGACTTCTGTTAGGCATCATTATAGTGTGATTTGCTCATGTACTTAGAAAAGAAAAATGGAATCTTTAAAAAATTTGTCATTAGGAACAGCTTACCATAGTTAGTCTGAATTAATGAGGTTATGAAAATCCAAATGAATATCAGAATGGTTATTTTCAAAAGATGCACTGAAATGTTTCAATAGTTGATTTTAGCCCATTTAGAGAATACTTTTTATGAAAAATTGACTTAAACATGCCTTATCTAGGGTAAAATGATTCATCTTTTCAGGAAAATATGTCATGGATAGCTATGCATTTTAGAAGCATTAAAGTATACTGTAGTGATATTTTCTTGAAATATCAGTTGTGAATCCACTGAAAGCTGTTGGGACTGAGTTAGTAGTAGATGGTAGATTAATAGGTTGTGCTTATCCTAATATGCTCTTAAATAAATCTTTGTTGAATTAATTGATGATTGCTTGGTTCCTTAAGTTTTTATGATACAATCAAAAGGTATGGTTTGCCCAGCCAAGTGATGTAGTGTAACTGTATTTACTTCTTTGCTCCCTAAGTTAATGCCTAGTAAGGGCATAAGTAAAGAAATTTTAAGTAAAGTTAAATGGCTTGGGTTAAAAATAGAGGACTTAACTCAGATGCATTTAACTTACCGCCTTATCTTTGTATCCTTATAGCCCTGCCACAGGGCCTTGAACAAAGTAAGTGTTCAATAAAATATTTAGTAAATGGGTAAATGAATGAGAGGGTCACTAGCCGTTTTATCAGGTTGATCTATATATGTATATATCTGTTTGTACATGTTTACCTATATATACACACATGGACTTTTACTATCCAGACTTTGATTCCATCTGTGTGTGGACCTCCCAGTGTGGAAGCTCCTTCTGCTGGTGCAAGTGGACAAGTAATCTGTAATTATTGCAGAGAGTGTCTCTACTGAGAAGTTAAGGCTTGCCAGTGGTTGTGCAGCTGATGTGTGTCAGAATCAGAGCTTTCTGATTCCTAGGCAGTCCCTTTAACTCACCTAAAACATACTGCTTTTGAGATAGATACTTCCAAATTCATAATTTTTCTACTTTGCCATGCTTCCACCGATATGTTTAAAAAAAAAAAAGTCTGGGATATAAGTCCAAGGAACCCGAATTTAAAACCTGGCTCTGTCACATAATACCTGTGTAACCATGTGTAAATCATTTCCTCCCTCCTGTTCTTTAGAGAGAGTTTCTCTGTCTCTAAAGTGAGGGGTTCACCTACATGACCCTCAGGGTTCCTTATAGCTTTAAGCCTGTGCTGAAAAAGGCAAATAAATTTTGTGTAAGATTTTAGAAAGTTTGCTAATGGGGGGCAGGAGAGGGGGGGTCTTTGGAGCAAGAATATGTACACATACCTAGTTTAGGAGTCTGAAATGTCTGTTTTTTCCTCTCTAGGGAGTAAACTCTCGAAATCCTCGTAGGCCTCCCCCAAGTTCTGTAAACACTGGGGGTATCACTGAAATCATGGCAGAAGGAGGTGAATTAGAGTTTGTCAAAAGAATCATCCATGACAGTTTGCAGCTGAAGAAAAGACTGAGGTAAGTAGGGAAGGGGACCAAATCCAGTTTCTTTTTCTTTCTCTCCTACAATGGACTGAAAAATAACAAATGTAAAATAAGAATGTCTGATGACACTCCTGCTCCTGGGGGTACTTGTGCCTTTGGCCACTGATCCTGCACGTCCCCGAAGGGCGAATTGCCCCACGATGGGGCTGCTTACAGCAGCATTGTGCTGCTGTGGCGCCAAACTGATTAAAATATGGCTTTTGATTAGTAAACAGATGGACTCATCTCTTCCCCATGAGCCAAAATAGATTTGTTGCCCAGTCCTTGAAGCAATTCGTGTTCTTGGAATCAAACTCACAAACAGTGACAGATGTGAGGACATTGAGCTGTCAAGAACTTAATGAAGGGAAACGGAGATCCCGCGCCAGTTTCATAGGAGGGTTAAGGAGATCCCTTTTTCTAAGCTAATTATTGCGGACAGCACACCTGTCATTAGGCAGTGAGAAGATATTCACAAAGAACCCTTTGCCTTGCTTGGATTCTCGCCCTGCCACATGTGGTTGAAGTGACAGACAATGCAGGGCTCCCAGCACCATGGTATGGCTGCAGAGGTGGGGGAGGGAGACCCTTCCCCATGTTCTTTTAAAATGTAGTGATGCCTTTTGTTTTCATCACATTCATTTCTATGTATGGAGCTCTTACCCGGTCCGGTGAGTTTGTCCTTGTCACAAAGACTTTGAAAAAGAAAGGAAAAAAGAAGGAAAAGAAAAAGGAACCAGACTGCCCACCATGTGCTTTGGACATAAGTCAGCCTGTTGGGTCCAAGGTCCCCACACCACAATGTCACCTCTTCGAGGAAGGGAAGGAGGGACATGGCCCCAATTCTTGAGGACAAAGCTTGGCTCATTATAATTCGACAGCATTCAGTTTTCATTTCCATTGTGATGGTCATTGTATGTTATTGCCTGTCAGCTCATGAAAGTCTTTCCCTGCTCCTCTGAGTTCTCAGTATTCCATTACATTCATACACTACAGTTGGTTGAGCCATTCTTGAATCAGTGGCCAGTACCAGGTTTCAGGTTTATTTAAAGTTATTTCTGTTCAGCAAGATTAGATTCTCTCCAGAATCAACACACAAACTCCTTAATTTCTTTAATAGGAATTTCATTTAAATTCTTAGGTAATGTCATAGTAGGTCTATCACATACAGTGGCTTAGAAGGTAAAAGAGAAGACTATTCGCAGGTAGATTGGGGTTGTTGATACAAGAAGAACATTAAGTGATTAAGTAATGCTTTAGGAAAGTCACTTTGGCTAATGTGTGGAAGATAGATAGGACAGGGGAGATGCTTGACGCAGAAAGGCCCATTACAAGGCTGTTAGAGAGAACTGATGAGTAGAGAGAAGGGGACAGAGGCAGGAGATCTGAAGGGATGTGCAAGATGAAGAATGAAGTTAAGGCCAGTGGTCATCAGTGAGCATTTATTCACAGCTTATAGTCACTGTGCTAAGCCCAGGGAATACAAAGACAATCCCTACCTTCAAGGAGCTTATGTTCTAATGGGGAAGGACAACATGCAGAAGGAATCTGAAAAAGGCTGGTGGTGGAGGGTTGGGGAGATGAAGGCATCCCAAGTAGAGGGCACTGTAGAGAAAGTCTGGGAAGAGTCAGGAGTTTATGAAGACATGGCTGGCTTGGGCTTTCTCCTTAAAATAGAGATTCTGGGTGTGCCTGGCCAATTAGAGAAAGAGAGGCTGCAGCCATGGAGGGTACATCCAGTGTGTGAGGTCCCTAAGTAGACTGGGGTTTCTGGGGTGTTGTAGAAAATGTCTGGGTGACTGGAAGGATGGTGGCCCCCCTGACAATAATAGGGAAGTTTGGGAGAGGATGGCTTTGGGGTGGGGGGAAGGGGGGAAGATAAGCAGATCTCTGATCATCACAGTCCATGCATGTCCGTACACCTACTCACCCTTCCCAGAAATGGTAGGAAGTAGCGCTCTTTGTCGCTTGTCGTTGCCTAAGAGCTCATTAACCATGTCTAAAAAATATGTCTCCTTGTGCACTGTGAGTCCCATCACATGCTCCATTATCAGTCTAGAATCATGGTTGGTTAGTGCATTGACCAGCATCCTTAAGTCTTTCAAAGTGGTTTTTACAGTGTTGTGTTCTGCTGGTTCTGCTCTCTTCACTCTTCATCAGTTTATACAAGTCTTCCCAGGTTTTTCTGAAACCATCCTTTCCATCATTTCTTGTGACACAGATTCGTAGACCATAATGTGTTCAGCCATTCTCTAGTTGATGGGCACCTTTTTTGTTTCCAGTTGTATGCCTTCACAAAAAAAAAAAAGCTGCATAAATATGTTTGTCCATGTGCATTCTTTGCCTTTTTCTTTGATTTCTTTAGGGCCATAGGCCCAAGTGGTGTTGCTGGGTCAAAGGGCATGCACAGTTGGGTAGCTTTTTGGGCTTTGCTTTTCTGAAAGGCTGCATCAGTTCTCAGTTCCACCAACAGTAGTAGTGGGCTTATTTTCTCGCAGCCCTGCCAGTGACTGTCATCTTCCTTTTTTACCAACTTTGCCAGTACAATGGATGTAAGCTCAAAGTAACTTTAATTTTCATTATTAGTGATTAAGAACATTTTTTCACGTGGTTTTTGAGAGCTTGGATTTCTTCCTTTGAAAATTGCTTGTTTATAGCCTTTGCCCATTTATCAATTGAGAAATGGCTGCTGTTATAAATTTGTATCAGTTTCTTATGTATCTTGGATATTAGACACTTTCAAAAAACTTGATGCAAAGATCTTTTGTCCCAATTACCTTTTTACTTTCTAATGACACAAATTCTTAATGTAGTCTTTCAGTGACATTGATAGACTCTCAGTAAATTACTCCTATTCACAAATGTATTATATTTCATTGTGAAATTAGAATTGCAGATATTTAAGGCTTGCTTTTGATTTCTTTGACCTTTTGCTTCCTAGACATCAGTGTTGAAAGGGACCTTAGGCCTTTCGTGTAGCCCAGCCCCACACATCACTTCTTGTGATGGCTGGAGTCAGTTAAAGAATGTTTTTGTAAACCTGCCATTTGCACAGGGCAAGAATTTTAACAGCCTGATGTCTACAACATAGGTCTGAAATAGCAACAGAGAGAAAGTATGGGTTTGTTAAGGTGGACCTCATTAATTTGGACTTTGGCCCTTCGGTCCATCCATTCACCACGTATAATATATGTGAGATCAGGCAGGTTGAGGAGGTCTACTGTTGTAACAGTCTGCATGCTCACATTCAGGGAAGGTTGAAAGTGATCTGGATGGTAAATAAGACTGTCACGTATTTTGATGAATTGTATGGCAGGCCTGTTACTGAAATTGTGCAAGAATCGCATCATGGAAGTGTGTGTGCCCTGTGTTCTTAGGCCCTCATTCTGTATTCTTGTGTAGGTGAGGTAGTAAACTGGCCAAGAGCACTGGGCCTACAGGCAGGAAGACCTGAGTTCAAGTCCTACTTCAGATATGTACTAGTTCCATGACCCTGGGCAAATGATTTAACCTCTGCATAATCAGCTACAAAATGCAAAATAGTAACACCTACTTCATAGGGTTAATGAAGATCAAATGAAATAACATATAAAATGTTTTGCAAACCTTAAAGCTAAATTATATAAATGCTAGCCATTTATTAAACTTTATTCAGAAAGGAATAACTGAAAGAATTCTGGCTATAACATTACCTCGTGTCCTTTTTGTACAGAAATATTCTTTTCTTTTTATTTTAATTTTAATTTATTTTTAACATGTTTGGTTTTCAGCATTGATTTTCACAGGCGTTTGAATTACAAATTTCTTCCCCATTTCCTCCCCCGCCCCCACTCCAAGATGGCGTACACTCTGGTTGCCCTGTTCCTCAGTCTGCCCTC
>JAQQSZ010005048.1:0-13972 GCA_028646595.1 Phalanger gymnotis
ATTTTCTTCAGTGGTCTTTTGAACCTCCTTTTCCATTTGGCTAATTCTGCTTTTCAAGGCATTCTTCTCTTCATTGGCTTTTTGGAGCTCTTTTGCCATTTGAGTTAGTCTATTTTTTAAGGTGTTGTTTTCTTCAGTATACTTTTCAGTATTTTTTTGAGTCTCTTTTAGCAAGCCATTGACTTGTTTTTCATGGTTTTCTCTCATGCTTCTCATTTCTCTTCCCAATTTTTCCTCTACTTCTCTAACTTTCTTTTCCAAATCCCTTTTGAGCTCTTCCATGGCCTGAGACCAGTTCATGTTTTTCTTAGAGGCTTATGACATAGGCTCTTTGACTTTGTTGACTTCTTCTGGCTGTATGTTTTGGTCTTCTTTGTCACCAAGGAAAGATTTCAAAGTCTGAGTCTGAATCTGAGTCAGTTTTCGCTGCCTGGCCATGTTCCCAGCCAACTACTTGACCCTTGAGTTTTTCATTAGGGTATGACTGCTTGTAGAGTATAGAGTACTTTGTCCCAAGCTTGAGGGGCCATGCTGTTGTTTTCAGAGCTTTTTCTACACAGCAAATTCTGCCACACCAGTGCTCCTCCTCCCCCAACAACCGCCAACCCAGACTGTAACTCAGATCTGAGCAGGCTCTGCCCTCCTGCTGGGATCTGCCACTTAATTCCTCCCACCAGGTGGGCCTGGGGCCAAGAGCAACTATAGCTGCAGTTCTGTTGCTGCACCTCTTCTGCTGTCCTGGGTGTGGTGGCCCAACTATGAACTGCTTTCACTTTGTCCCCACAGTTTTTTCTCACTAACCCTCTCTGTTGTCTTTGGTGTTTGTGGGTTGAGAGGTCTGGTAACTGCCACAGCTCACTGATTCAGGGCACTAGGGCCTGTTCTTCCTGGCTCCCAGTCTGGGTGGTCCAGGCACAGCCCATGCTGGGCTCTGCTCTGCTCCCAGTTCTGTGCAATATACCTTACCCGGTGAACATCCAGGCTGTCCTGGGCTGGAGCCCTACTTCCCTCTGCTATTTTGTGGGTTTTGCAGTTGGAGAATTTGTTCAGAGCCTTTTTAATAGGTTTTTGGAGGGTCCTGGGGGAGAGTTTTGGGCATGTCCCTGCTTTCCAGCCACCATCTTGGCTCTGCCCTTCTACACAACAATTTTTACTGGCTCCTTATGCAAAATTCTCAGCTTGCTATTTAAAGCATTCCAGAAAAGGATTCCCACCTAACATTCTCCTCATTTTTCATATTATTTGCCTTCATTTTTTCTCAATTCCAGTCAAAATGGACTGCAATCTCTTCCTATGCAGAGCATTCTTGTCCCTTGCCTCTCTGTGTTACACAGGGTGCTCTCCATATGTAGAATACAATCCTCACTCCCATATCGCTTCTCTTCTTCTTGGTCAAATCTCTCCAGAGGTGGGGAAACTGCAGCCTTGAGGTCACATATGGCCTTCTAGGTCCTTGGGTGTGGCCTTTTGATTGAGTCCAAGTTTTACAGAACAAAATCCTTTTATTAAGGAGATTTGTTCTATGAAGTTTGGATTCAGCCAAAGGGCCACACTTGAGGGCCTAGAGGGCCACATGTGCCCTTGAGACTCCAGATTCTCCACCCCTTGTCTAGCCTCTCTTAAAGTCCAACTCAGATGCTAAATTCTGCACTAGATTTTTACTGATCCCTCCAATTATTTATCTGTATTCATATTTCCTCTCTTAAGTGGAACATAATCTTCCTGGTGTCAAGAACTGTTTTGGTTTTATATTTGTACAGCTGGAACCTAGAAGAGAGTTCCCTTCATGTAATAGGTGCTTAATATTCAAGTTAAATAGATAACTGTGTTAAAATTTCCGTTTCAACTTGACCTATATACATCATTTGGAATAAATAGCTCATGTCTCTTTGGATGCTTAGCGCTGCCTTGACATTTGGTACTTGAAGAATTCATAGTTTTTGCCAGCATAAGGCTTCATCTACTAATACAGATTAGAATCCCAACACAGCTTGATTGGTGCAGCTTCAAAGTGACTAGGGTCAAGGAATCCATTGCCAGCTGGCTCCAAGTCAATGTTGAACCTCTATACATTTAGATGGATTGGTCCTAGAATGATAGACAGATTGTCAATTGCTGGCATTTCCTTGAACGAAATGAAAAAAAGAAATTCCTGCCCAAGGTAGAGCTAATCTGTTGACTTCCAGAGCTGTTCTCCTTGGGTATTTATCCTCTGTCCACACCAATGGCTTTTGTTGTTGCTGTCATTCAGTAGTACTTGACTCTTCGTGACCCCATGAGGTAAACAGGGTAAAGTGGCTTGCCCAGGGTCACTTAGCCAGGGATTGTTTGAGATAGGATTTGAACTCAGAAAGATGAATCTTCCTGACTCCAGGTCCAGCATTCCCTCCACTGCACCAACTAGCTGCTGCAAGACCAATGGCACTTTTATTGTATTGTAGATTTCTCTCTCATTGCCTGGCATTGACAGATTAGCACTTACTTACACATGTTCTTGCTGTTTTTGTGAGAAGCCAGACAGGTAGGAGGCATTTAATGAAAACTTGTTGATTGATAGACTGAATGTTCAACACCTGCATATCACAATGAAACCAAGTACATAAATATTTATTCAGCCCTTAAAATATAAAAGACAATATGTTTCCGTGTTATGTGGGGGGATACGTGAGAAACGTGAGAATGCAATACCTAATATCTTCTCTTTAGTAATGTGCAATCCAGTTGTTGAGACAAGACATATCTCTATGGAGAGTTCAAGAATGACAAAAGATTTAAAAAGTAAGACAGCATAGCTAAGATGTTACAGAAAATAGGCTACCCTAGAAGGCAGTGGCTTCAACCTCACAGGAGTTTAAACAAATAACAGATGACCCTCTGTCAGCTATGTCTAAAAGAGGATTTTTGTTTAGCTATACAGGTTTTATTAGAAGGTCTTTGAAGCTCCTCCCAACTTTGAGATTCTGTGATGGCAGAGTGGTGATTGCCAAATTAATTCTATAAATAAACATTCTGTGAAGACTTGCTATAAGATTGGGCCTAGTCGTCTTGAGACCACCATGACACCCTCTTCTTAAGAGAGGGTGTAATTTATAGAATCTATGCATGGAAACTGTTGTTATAAGATTAGAACCAATGTGTCTTGAGGCCATCATGATTGTCTCCCTTTCAGGGAGGCTGTAAGCTTATAGAGCATACTCATGAAAAAATAATATACTGACCAAAATATTTTTGAAAGTTGGTACATCTGGGTTTCCCAAATAATATTTTGCCTACAACAATTTCTTCCTGATATTCAACCCCTCCAATAATATTTTGCCATGATGTCTGATATGCAAATCAACTAATTTCAGAGCTATCACCCAAAATTAGAATATAAAAGCCCCACTATATGAGGAACAATTTGGAGAACCTTCTTCCTGCTGAGTGGACCTGTGTCTCTGCTCCTCAGTGCAGCGCTGCCCTTACATAAGTTATATTCTACTGTTAGTGTGTGTGTGTATGCTTGAATTGTATGATGGGTCCCCTTTTCCTGCCTTCCCTTCCACTTCTTCCCCACTGCTTGCAATAAAGTGTCTATTAAACTGATTCCAATTTTTAACATGTTACTCTCAGAATCCTCAGTCATTAAGGGGTTGTTTTCCCTGAAGTCTCTGGCTGGCCCATGGGCCTTTCCCTAAACACAAACCAGGACTCTGAACTAGGATTTAAACTATTGACAGTCACATTTACACTGGGGGAATAGGGAATTGTGAGCCCAGCCATAGAAATCAAGAGTCAATATGGGAACCCTATGACCTCCTAGGAGGGACTCCCTTTTGTAGAGGAAGTTCACAAAACTCTTGTATAAGTGAAAATATTTTTGAGGGGAATGATAGTCCTCAAATATTTAAAAAGCCATCTTGTCAAAAGGAAATTAGATTTATAAATTTGGGACTAGTACGTTTGGAATTAAAGTTGTAAGGAACCCTTGCCCCAGTTCTTGTGGTTGCCTTTATTTCTTAAATTGAGAAATTTCCCCAAAAGACGCAGACCAGATCAATGATGCTAAAAGTAAAAGAGAACATTTTACTTTATTAATAGAAACCACTTAACATGAGACAGTCATAATATCAAGGCCAAGGGAAAAATGGCACAATGTTGCATTGGCATCACAATTATCCCAGAGATAAGGTTATTAACCTGACTTATCTGTTAGTCAATTGAGGGCCTTGGCTGAGATCATCTTGAAGCCACGGCAGAGGAAGAAGTTGATTGAACATCATTCAGGATGCATTTTATGGACCGAACAACCAGATCATACTAGGGTTTTATCCTTCCTCTCAGTCCAGTGAGAGTTCATCAAGATAGTCCCATGTCGCAGAACTGTTAGCTGATGTGGAAGAAGGGTGCTGTATCATAGGGTGAGCTGGGCTCTTAGTCAATATCTCATTGTTTTCCCCACTCTGATGTCAAAAGCAAGTGGGCGTCTATTTTCCAGGAAGTTGGAAGTTTCTAAGAATGAAAATGCTACATTAGTGGTCTCTAGAAAAATGCCAAGACAGAAATGCTAAGCTAGTGGAGGACCCTGTCTGATCAAGTAGTCTGTCACACGAATGTTTGGATTTCCCCATTCGTGGCCTCTTAGTGTTTATCCCCCGGCTAGTTCTTTTAATGAACTGAAATGAATTTAATTGGAGGTCATCATGGAGAGTTATACACTCTAGAGCCCTAAATTTCCAACATGAGATTCTACCAGACTGCTAAGCATGTTTGTGTCATGGAGAATGGGAAAATCTGTGGTTGTGAGCTACAACTTCCCCATCAGTTTCATCACTTTTTTTTGTGGTTGTCCACATAGGAAACTTGACTTTTTCCTCTTCTTCTTCGACACTCACATACATTCAGTCATCCCATTCTATTGATTTTCCCCCATTAATATCCTTTGGATCTCCACCCTTCAACCCCATTTCTATAGCACTGTGACAAGCTGAAATTTGGAGTTAGCACTAGAAATACTGAATCTAATATTTACAATCTGTGTTACCATTAGCAAGTTCAACTTTCTCTCAACTTGTGTTTCCTCATCTGTAAAATGGGGATATTAATATTTGTGTTAGCTATTACATTTTTTAACTCAGTCAGTTAAGCAATATTAAACATCTACTATGTGCCAGGAAGTTACAAGAGGTTAAGTTTTTGCTTCCTATGTGGACAAACTTATTAACAATAAAAGATATCTGCTTTGAAAACAAAGTGTAATGCTTATTACATAGGTTTTTTTCAAGTAAACAGTTTGAAGTGAATATTAATGGCTTTATATTGAATCATCTCTTTATGTTCCTCCCCCCCCATTTTGTATGTAAGTTTAAAATGAATAAGAAAGAGCAATAAAAGCTATTTAAAAGTGGAATAGGTTTTATCATGAGGTAATTGATTTCCCTTCATTGGAAGTCTTTGAGCAAAAGGTGGATATATGAATGGATGAGTACTTGTTGAAAATGATAAAGAGGGGCTTCTTGTTCAGGGACGAATTGGATTAGATGCTCATCAAGGCTGCTTTCAATTGTGAGATTCAGTGATGCCTCAGTCCCTTCTTGGGTGGCTTTGGTCCATCCAGGAGGACCTCAGTCCTAAGGGATGTGGATGGTGGGACAGTATTTTCTTAAGTCTGCTACAGATGGCAAAGTATACTATTTACACTCCTCATTTCAGGCTTACCAGGGTGTAACTATGCCTGTCAGTTGATTTGAATATTTTAATCGATGAGTTTACTGTATTTAAGCCCTAAGGCTCTTTTTAAGTGAAGAGTTCCATTTTATAAACATCAGATAAATGTAGAAGTGAGCAAAATACTTCTCATGATTGGGAAAATAATCTCTCTTCGTTCAGGTTCAATGCCCCAGGCTAAGGTATGTCCTGTCTCCTGCCTTCCTTTCACATGTGGGCCACTTGTATACTTGGTACATTCTTGTAATTAATAGCATTATTAGTATTTGGAAGCAGTTTGGCAGCATGAAAAGCTCACTGAACTTAGTGGAATTAGGATCAAGTCCTTGCTCAGCTACATGTTATTTGTGGAACTTATGTGGAACGAGGATCAGTCCCTTAAGCTTTACAATTTTAAATGGTATGGATAATATTTGTACTATCTCTTTTACAACAGAGGAAAATATTTTATAAACTTTATAGCAATATAGAAATGAATCTACCTATCTGCTAGCTTGTCTGTCTATCACCTATGTTTATCTGTTAGCCTGTCTGTCTGTCTGCTGGTCGGTCTATCTATGTATCTTTCTATGTATCTATCTATGTATCTATCTATCTTACCTGTCTGTCTAAATATCATCTACCTATCTACCTGCCTACTTAATCTGTCTGTCCATCTATCCATCTGTCCATCTCTCTGTCTGTCTGTCTGTCTATCTATCTATCTATCTATCTATCTATCTATCTATCTATCTATCTACCTTCCTGTCTAAATATCATCTACCTATTTGCCTATGTACCTACCTACTTATCTGACTGTCCATCCATCCGTCCATCCATCTGTCCATCTGTCTGTCAGTTATTATTGGGATTCAATTCAACATGTTTGTTGCACCTACTGTATGCATATAATAATTCTGCTAAGAACTAAGGGAGATAAAAAAGTCTGGACAAGGAATCACCACTCTACTCATAATACCTAGTATACAGATAAGACAAACAACTACAATATACTATAAATAGGGATTGAACTTGTGATTTCATTGATATATGGACCTTCCACCTGAGGTAATTCCTTCTGTTAATGAGAATCGGTGTCATCTTATCTGTAAAGTACAGTTTTCAAGAGGTGCCTAGAGAACTGAGGGCTGTGACTTGCCTAGGGTTACTTAGCCAAAGGTAGGACTTGAACTTCCTGGCTTCAATACCAGCTGCCTGTCTACTGTATTATGATGCCTTTAATAATGCACAATTAATTATTACTGACATTTCTATAGTGCTTTAAAGTTTGCAAACTATCTCATCCTAGCTTTGCAGTAGGTCTTTGAGGCTGGTGCTACAGGCATCATTATCCCTGTTTTTCAGGTGGGGAAACTGAGAGGCTCAGTATCACTTGTGGGATTTGAACTCAGATCTGCCTGACTGTACTTTATTCACTGTGCCACATGATTATATGATAAGTGTGTTAAAGAAATATGAAACCAGGGACTATGTGAGGTCTGAGAAGGAAGGTTGTTACTGTGGAGGGGAGTTTGGGAATACCTTGCAGAGGAGCTAGCTTTGAGTTGAGCTTTAAAGGTTGAGTAGGAATTTACCATCTGAATAGGAGATTTTTAAAATGGATCCAATTGTCTTAAAATGTATATTTGATAAATAGTTTAACAATTATTGGAACACTGCTATTATCATCAAAAAGATAGACAATAGAATGTAAGGGGAAGGGCTCTGTAACTCACTAGTGGTGTGGATCAGTTTCTGAGGATCAGTGTCTCCATATATAACATGGAAATGGCAACCCTTTGTCTGCCCAACTCAGTGGGCCATTTAATTGAAAATATTTATTATTTAATTTATTAAGTAATTAATACCTATTATGTGCCAGACACGTATATGGACCAGTGTGGTATAGTGAATAGAAAGTTGACTTTGGACTCTGGGAGATATGGATTCCTGTCCAGAATCTGACACATCCTAGCTGTCTGACCCTGGACAAGGCATTCAGTTAGTGCTGTAGACAAGTTACCATTATAAGTGGCAAAGATGCTGATCTGTATTGGTAGTAGTTTCCTCGCTGGGAAATCACAGGTCTTGATTTTGAAAAATGTCTCAAACACTGAGCTAGGTGTTGGGCAGAGAAGGACAAAAACAAAATAGTCCCTGCCCTCAAGCAGCTTTTCAGCTGTTCAGTCATTTTCAGTCCCATTCAACTCTTCATGACCCTATCTGGGGTTTTCTTGGCAAAGTTACTGGAGTGGTTTGACATTTCCTTCTCCAGCTCATTTTGTAGATAAGGAAATGGAGGCAAACTAGGTTACATGATTTGCCTTGAGTGTCTGAGGCCAGTTTTGAACTTTGAAAGATGAGTCTCTCTGACTCTAGGCCCAGCACTCTAACCACTTTGCCACCTAGCTGCCCATAACTTGTGGTTGTTCAGTAATGTCGGACTCTTTGTAACCCTGATTTGGGGTTCTGTTGGCAAAAATACTGGAGTGGCTTGCAATTTTCTTCTGTACTTCATTTTATGGATGAGGAAAGTGAGGCAAACGGGGTGAAGTGACTTGCCAGGATCACACAGCTAGTAAATGTGTGAGGTCAGATTTGAACTTAGAAAGTTGAGTCTTTTTGACTTCACGCACCATAAACTATCCACTGTGCCCCCTCGCTGCCTCTCAAGTAGTTTACATTCTACTAATAAAGCTGTTGTATCAAATGGAATGAGAAATTTGAGTGTTTGGAAAGCATAAAGTACTACATAAATTCTATGCGTTAGTATCCAATCACCCCTTTTTTGCACATTCTGCTAGACAGAAATAATTCCACTGATATGTCTCCACACACTTCCCCCACACCACCACTAAGAAAAATGGTACCGAACCTGACAAACAAGTGATGGCTATGTCAACATATCCAGCAAACTCAGGGATAATAGTTTATGTGAAATAGATAGGGAGAGTGATCAGTAGATACTCAATACGAATTATCAGTGTGGCATGACAACCAACAAAGGTAATAAGATCTAATGCATTAAGGGACATAGCTTCCAGGAATAAGGGGGTGACAGTTCCATTGAATTCTGCCTTGGTCATACCACAACTGGACTATCATGATGAGTTCTGGATACCACAATTTGGGAAGGGAATTGATAGCTGGAGAAAGTCTTGAAGAGGGTAGAGAAAATTGTATATTTCTAGATTCCATTCCCTATGAAGAACAATTCAAGGCATTAGGAATACTTAGCCTGAAATAGGGATAGCTCAAGTGGGACATAATGGTATGAGTTGGGCGTGATAAATACTGAAGTCTCTTTCAACTCTGAAATCCTAGGATTCCAACAGATTGACCTACGAACCAAAACAATTGAAGGTTCTCACTATTCATATGGAATTGTTCTTCAATTTGGACTTTGTCATGGAATTCCTTCACAGCAGTAGCAAATGCCTTTAGTGAGAACAGGAATTTGTGGCTGAGGTAGTTCCTAGGGTTTTTTGGCTTCCTCAATCTGGCAATGACTTTGCATCAGTTAAAGTTCCATAGAGAATGGCGATTTCATATCAATGTTCATTCCTTTAATTTTGGTTTTGGGGTAATTAATGATATGTTTAAATATACTAGGTTGAAATGTCAGGCATTATGGTATTTTCAAATTGAATTATTTTCGCTAGCAGTAGATAGATTTTGAGCTTTGCTCTTATAGTATGTCTGTATATAGACCGCTGACTCAGAAATAATTCCAGCCCTGATGATTTATTTTCTATCTGTCAAAGTAAAGTCAATTTCATTTTCTTGTATTTGGTAATTGTCATGTTCAATGCCTTTTAACTCTCTTCTGGAAGAAAATATTGATAATACACAGGCATGTGACTTCTACATATTCTACAAACCTTTGCCTTCTTTTCTTTATCTTGAGCCACGTTTTCCAAGATATTTTTCATTTTTCTCCCCATGCTCACCTTTGCATAGATATCGCCTGATATAGCATGTTAATCTAATTTTAAGGGTCTTAGAAAATTCTTCATGGAATATATTTAGTTTCTCACCTATAATTGGTATTAGTGCATTAGCTTCAATTATCTTCATTATTGTCTTTTTGCTTGTACATCATCAGCAGTCCATTGCAAGATGACAACTATCCTATAAAGGGATATTTATTGTTGTCTTTTGATGAACAATAAAACCAACTTCACAAGCTCCTTTGTTAGCCTTTCCAAGGAGAATCTGTAAACTATCCTTATATCTAACATTATTATATCTCTTGGTTTTATACACACACACACACACACACACGCACACAAACACACACACACACACACTGCAATAAACTATACTAGGAGATGGTGGATTCCTACTCGTGTTCATCTTCAAAGGCTTGGTGACTACTTGTGCGGTATGATCTAATGGGGATCCTTTATCTTCTTTGAGTTGGATAAGGTGGCTTCTGAAATATACATACGTACATATATGTGTGTTCTAGTGTGCTAAATATGAATATATGTGAATAAAGGGCAGTGAGGTGGTACAATGGATAGAATGCTGGATCTGGAGTCAGGAAGACCTGAGTTCAAATATGACTTCATATACTTACTAGATAGGTGACCGTGGGCAAGTCACTTAACCCTATTTGCCTCAGTTTTCTCACCTGTAAGAAATGTGTTGGAGAAGGAAATGGCAAACCACTCCAGTATTTTTGCCAAGAAAACCCCCAAGAGGGATCAAAACAGTCAGAGAGGACTGAAACAACAAAACAATAATCCATATGAATCTATATGTCAATGAGCATGGATTATTGAAATTTATCGGATTATATGTCATATAAGCTGTATTATAAATTCATTTGCAATGAACTTATCCCTCTTGCCTCCTCTGCCATTCCCCACCAATGCTAAACTCTGCATTTTGGTTGGGGCCAAATAAAATTGGTTGACTTTGCTTTTCACTCTTCTCCTCCTGACATAAGCTTGCTTGTCCTTCAAGGCCAATCTCATTTTCACTTCCCTTATGGAGCCTTTACTAGTTGATCCATAGTCCATTCTTTTTTTTTCCTGAGCTCTTAGAGCATTGATAGTTCATGCTACACAAACTAACCCTTGATTCAATGCTAAGTTCTAATGTTCTCTAATTATTTCTGGGCATATTATTCCTTTCCTCAATCAGTTAGTAGGTTTCTTGAAGTCTAGGATTTTAAAAGCTATATCTTTGTAAACCCCTTCCTCTTCCATTTCTAGCCCAGGGCTTTTCAGTGCTTATTGATTAGTTGAGTAATGGATGAAATCAGAAAGTAGTTTCAGATTTCTCTATAGTATGAGAGAGTAGCAGCTGGATATAGCAGAAACCTATTGGACTCCTGGAAGTCACAGACTTGGGTCCTATTTTTGGTTTTTAGGCTAGCTTGGTGATTCACTTAAGCAAGAAGTTTAATATCCTTGGTTGTTGTTATTCAATCGTGTCTGACTCTTCACGTCCCCATTTGGAGCTTTCTTGGCAAAGGTGCTGGAGTGGTTTGCCATTTGGTTTTCCAGCTCATTTTACAGATGAGGAAATTGAGGCAAACAGGGTGAAGTGACTTGCCCAGAGTCACACAGCTAGTAAGTGTCCAAAGCCAGATTTGAACTCAGGAAGATGAGTCTCCTGATTCCAGGTCCAGTGCTCTGTCTACTGTCTCTAACATCCTTGGTATTCATCTTTAAATGAAACAATTGATGTTCTCTATAGACAGCTCTAATAGATAAGGTTCTAACATTAGGTGGAGGGTTCTTAATGTGGGGTGCATAAATTTTATTTTTAAAAAATATCAATTACTATATTTCAATATATTTTTTTCCTTTATGATATTATGTGTTTTATATTTTTAAAAGCATTATTCTGAGAGGGTGTCCATTGGCTTCTCCAAGCTACCAGGGTGGGGGGAGTGTCCATGACACAAAAAGGGTTAAGAACCTTTGTTGTAGGCTGTCAGATCTCTTAGATCATCCTATCTTCTTTGCTCTAATATTTTATATTCTAAAACCCTTTTTGTTTTTAATATTCAATGACACTAAAAACTTTGATATCTTCTGGGATGATCAGTAATGATTTAGTGGAAATAATGTCCACAGGACTGAAAATTTGCTGATTCCTCATCAATTTCTTTCAGCCAAACCTTTCCAATTTTGCTTCCAAATTGCTCCTGAGGTCTGCAAACAGAGTAGAATCAAGGCCTCACTATCATAGGGAGCATCAGAAAGGTTTATTGCCTCTTATTCTTAGCAGTTGTCTTTCTGAATTTATGTTGCTCTGTTGAGTGGCCTTCTTCTGTTCCACTGGGCACCTGTGTGTGCTGTACACTGCTGAGTCTGTGCTTCCAATGGATTGTGGGCAGAACTGGGAGGAATAAGATCTTCAATCAAAGGATATGAATTCACAGTTTCCTCAGGTCATGAGCAGTAAAAGGTGGAAACACTTAACAGAGAGCCCTCATTCATCCAGAGAAATGGGGGAATGGAGTATTCTGTTGAATGAGGCATCATGGCTAAATACGAAGAGTTAGTCTCACTAAAAAGAAAAAAAGAAGAGGGAAATTTTTTTTTGCTCTTGAGGGGAGTGGCCGCTGATTATCACCTCCCAAATAGTAAAAAAAAAATCAACCGAGGAAAACAAATAAAAATAATTTCATTTTTTTTCTTAGAGAAAGAAGAGACTTTTTCACCTGATCTTTAAATTGAAAATATTATTGAATAAATATGCAAATTACTAAAACTATGTTTTAAACTGATATTGAGACTAGCTAATGAGGCAGAGAACTAAGGCAGGGGAAAACAATAGGAATGAAAAAAAAGGATGGAAGATTTATAGCCATAGAATTTACTACCCAGGGAAGACCTTAAAGATAACAGCCAATACCCTCATTTTACAAAAGAAGATAGAGGCTACAGAGAGGAATTGATTCACCCAAGGTTGCACAGAACATGAGATTCCATTTCAGGTATCTTTCCAATACACTCCGCTATCCTCCTTGGAGCAAGACAGAGTAGGAAGAGTGAATAAGGAAGCTATCAAGAAAGAAGGCAAATGGTCTAATTTGCCTAAGTGAAGTAAATGAAGGTGAAAAGTTGAGTGAGATAACTTGAAGACAGATGGTAGAGGGGCTTACCCGCTAGGCTAAGGAAAGAGGAGCCTTCTTCCCATGGATCTTTTCTTTCTCTGAACTTCTTTTGAATTTCTTCAATGCATAATATGCACCTTAGTATGTTATTCTATGTTGAAATTGGTTGCATCATCTTTATCAGTCTCTAAGGTCCCTGAGTTCATGTTTTCACTTCATTTTGCTCAAGGTTTCACTCAGCATAGGGAAAAGTGTGTTGTTTTTCAGTTGTGACTGGCTCTTTGTGACCCCCATTTGGTGTTTTCTGGGTAAAGATACTGGAGTGGTTTCCCATTTCCTTCTCCAGCTTATTTTACCAATGAGGAAACTGAAACAAATAGTGTTGAGTGGCTTACCCGGGGCCACACAGCTAATAAGTGTCTGAGGCCAGCTTTAAATTCAGGAGGATGAGTCTTCCTGACTCCAGGCCCAGCATCCTATCCACCATGCCACCTAGCTTCCGTGGGAACAGAAGAAGTGCTCAATAACTACTTTATCATGGATCAAAGGTACTGATATTTATGCATAAACTGATCCAAAAAAGGGATGGGCTAACTTATATGTACTGAGTTCTTTGTCCCTGGATGTGTTCAAGCTGAGTGACTATTTGTTAGTAATGTTTGAGGTGATTCCTGCTCAGGTATAGCCTGGACTGAAGAGACTTGAGTTCCTTTCCAACTTTAAGATGTTATAATGCCACAGGCATCTAATTTTGACATGTCGAAAATTGAACTTGTTGTCTTTCCAAGCTTTCCATCTTCATGACTTAACTGACTCCTTCCTTCTCCTCACTCCTCTTCCTGGAGTATTCTCTCTTTCTCCATTTTTCAAAATCCCTGGTTTCATTCAAGAGAGCTTAAGCATCACCTTCCACAGCTTCAGCCTTTCTGGATTCCCCCAGCTGCTAATACCTTCTGTTCCCCAAATTACTTTGGATTCATTTTGAATGTATTCTGGATATATCTATGGAATAGGAGTTTTAGAAGCAACTGTCATTCTTAAACTTGTCTTTAAGAAATAATCATTGCCAGGGCGGAGCCAAGATGGCGGCTGGGAAGCAGTGACTGGCGTGAGCTCCCCACCAAGTTCCTCCAAAAACCTATAAAACAATGGCTCTGAACCAATTTTAGAACTGCAGAATCCACAAAGTGGCAGAGGGAAGCAGGGCTC
>JAQQSZ010005049.1:0-13972 GCA_028646595.1 Phalanger gymnotis
CTTGTTTTTCATGGTTTTGTCATATCACTCTCATTTCTCTTCCCAATTTTTCCTCTACTTCTCTAACTTGCTTTTCCAAATTCTTTTTGAGCTCCTCCATGGCCTGAGACCAGTTTATGTTTTTCTTAGAGGCTTTTGATGTAGGCCCTTTGACTTTGTTGACTTTTTGTGGCTGTGTGTTTTGGTCTTCTTTGTCACCAAAGAAAGATTCCAGAGACTGAGTCTGAATCGGAGTCCATTTTTGCTGCCTGGTCATGTTCCCAGCCAACTACTTGACCCTTGAGTTTTTCAACAGGGTATGACTGCTTGTAGAGTACAGAGTACTTTGTCTCAAGCTTGAGGGTCTGTGCTGTTGCTTTCAGAGCTATTTCTACACAGCAAACTCTGTCACACCAGTGCTCCTCCTCCCCCAACCCAGACTGTGACTCAGATCTTAAGCAGGCACTGCACTCCTGCTCTGATCCATCACTTAATTCCTCCCACCAGGTGGGCCTGGGGCCAGAAGCAACTACAGCTGTAGTTCTGTAGCTGCACCACTTCTGCTGCCCTTAGGGCAGTGGTTGAACTGCAAACTCCTTTCACTCCACCCCTGCAGTTTTTTCCCACTAACCTTCTGTGTTATCTTCGGTGTTTGTGGGTTGAGACGTCTGGTAACTGCCACAGCTCACTGATTCAGGGCTCTAGGACCTGTTCTGCCCATCTCCTGGTCTGGTTGGTCTGGGCGCAGCCCACGCTGGGCTCTGCTCCACTAAGCTCCCAGCTTCGTGCAATAGACCTTACCCAGCAACCATCCAGGACTGGAGCCCTGCTTCCCTCTGCTATTCTGTGGGTTCTGCAATTCTAGAATTTGTTCAGAGCCATTTTATGGGTGTTTGGAGGGTCCTGGGGGAGAGCCCTAGGCAAGTCCCTGCTTTCCAGCTGCCATCTTGGCTCTGCCCTCCTCCCCGTATTCCACCAGGTCTCAATGATACCCATGAAGTCAAATTTATCCCCTTGCATTTGACCATCTAATGCCTCTTGTTCCTAAACTTTGGTCATTTGCGTATAGATAGTTGAAGCCATGGATTTTACTACTGACCCTGTCTTTGGATTCTATCTCCTATGAATCTGTGGGTGTCCCAGATGCTATCCTTATCCCTCCTTTGTGACTTCTCTTTATAATATACAAAATGGGAAGCTATAGAGAGGCATTCTTCTTCTGACTCCATCCTTTTTAGTTTAAGCCCTTCTGATTAACTTTGCAAGATGCTTGGCATCTACATTGTTATCATTTATTACTAGGTACACTCATTCTCTGGCCAGGAACCTGTCAATTCTATATTCTAAATTGTGATACGGAAATCCAAATCCCATTCTCAGATACCACCTTCTTAGCTAGTTGGTGATTTTCCAAATTATTTTTTAATCTTCAGTATCTCTTACATTCAGTGGCCAAAGTGAAGAAAATGTATTTTGATCTTCAGTCTCTTGTCCAAGACTTCATAATCCTTGGTTATACTTTCAAGGTTTCTTCTAAAGGTGTCATGTTTTCACATAAATCTTCTATTCTCTTCCCCTTCCCTTCTAAATGGTAAGCCTACACTTGGGACACAAAGAAATAGTCATTGGTCTGTAGCAAAAATACACACATCATATGTTTGATTCAAGTCATGGCACAATTTCCCCTAATATCCATAATGGTTGAGACTTTCAGCCTTATTTCATGAAAGTATTCATAAGTATTTATACTTTACCCCTAAGCATTTGATTAAAGTTTTTTTAACATTAAATTAACAATTTTTTAAAAGGTTAAACTTTTTATAATTTGTTCCACCCTCTAATCCAACCTTTTTGTTTACACAGAATTTTTTCTACTTCTTTTTTCTTACCTTGCCTTGCCAACTATTTTCTCATTATACTTCTTAAATCTACCTCTTCATGTTCCATTCCCTAATCCTCCTTAATCTTTTTTTATCCTTAATTATTCTCAGTCTTGCTTCTCTTATAATCAGGAGGTAGAATGTAGACTAATATTTGGGCCTGGAGCTCATCCTCTTTCAAATTTTCTTTACTTTTCTGCAAAATCTGCTAAATTTCTCCTTCCAAATTCAACCTCCAACCTGTTACATTAGTCCAGAGCCCTCTAAGTCATCTGTGTGATTTATGTCTCCTTAATTAGCTCAGTATCTCTCTTCTACTGTTCCTCCTATTGCCTTCTCTGATAGAAGTCAAAAGTTAGACTTCGTATCTTTTTTGGCCCATGCATAGTATAATGAGATTATCACCTCCCTGGTTTGACATATTACAATTAAAGTGACTGGATGATCTATGAACATTAATGACAACATAGATTATAGGACCACTGACAGGGTCATAGATTCCAGGTTGGAAGGAACTTTAGAAGCCAACTTGTCATAGGATCACAATATAGATTGAAATCTGAAAGTGACTTCAGGAGCCAGCTAATCTGACACTCTCATTTGAAACTAACACCTAGAGAAGTTATGTCAGTTGCCCAAGGTCACACAAGTAAAAAGTAGAAGAACTAGGATTTGAACCTGTATCCTCTAATTACAAACCCAATGCTCTTTGTATTGAAGATGACATTACTTGTTTTGGCTGCCATTACTGTGTATTGATTCATGCTGAGCTTCCAGTTAATGTAAAGTTTGAAGTTTTTTTCAAATTAATTTTTAAACAAGGTGTTCCCCCATCTTATTCTTGTGTAGGTGATTTTTTTGGGCCAATGTGAAGTCCTTTTTTTTTAATCCTTATTACATTTCATTTCAATTCAGTTGTTGAATAAAGATGCTGTTGTCTAATATATTAATAATCATTCCAAGTTTCATGTCATCCATAAATTTAATAAAGCATGCTTTCTGTGTCATGGTTCAAAAATGGTGAGAAGTATAGAATTTTGTGGGCGTGGAGCAGAACCTACCATTAAATTGCAAATGTATCCATTAATCAGCACCTGTACACAGTGGCTCAACTAGCACCAAAACATTGTATCAGGTATCCCATATTTCTACATGTTGTCCATACGGATGCCATGAATAACCTTAGACACGTGATAGAAATATAAATATGATATGTTTATGCATTCTCCTAATTTACCAGTCTAGTAACCCTGTAAAATTGAAAAGAATTCACTTGGCATGTTTGCCTCTTAATTACATGCTATGATTAAGTCCTAAAGGATAGGCAAGCATGGATGGATTATGGTCTGCATCATTGGAGGGGGATATCCAAATTGTCATCACAGAGCTATTTGAGTATTTTATTATTTTGAAACCAGAAGACTTAAAATCACTAAATAAGCAGGGTGTTTTCTTCCTATTTCAACTGTATTTAGCTTCAGTTCAAGGGCAGATATTAACTTTATGGATTTTCTTAAGGATGATTTCACTCTTCTAAAAGTAGAAGTGAGGAAGAGGGAAACTTCCAATTCTAGACTAGAATCTAATTAACAGAAAGGAATGGGTAGCCGAAATAGAAATGATGGGCTTCTTGGAGGGAAGTGGACACATGATCTTAGAATTCATTTCAGGGATGAAGCGGAAAACTAAAGTTAGTCTGACATGCTCCCCAGTTTTGGGGAGAGCACATTTCAAGTTCAGAGAAAGGATTGGTAGGACACCAGTGTTAAGGTTCTGTGATTCTGCCCTTCCCTCTTAATCATGTTTATTCTTCTCTTTCCAGTCTGATAATCCTTCTCTTTGATAGGAAAATTAAAAGTAAAAGCAATTGTTCTTTTTTCCCCTCTGTTCTTAACTTTAAACTTTCTATACTCAACAGTTATTTTCTCCCGTTCTTATTCATCTTCTTGTCCAGAACTGATTTTTAAAGGCCTTCTATTTTCTTAAGCATTTTTCAAAAACCTCAACTCATTTGGGGCTTTAGCTTTTCTGGAATTCTTGCAAGTCATCACATTTTTAATTTTTGCAATCATCATTGGTTGTGTGCCTCTCCTGCTGTTTTTAGTGCATATTCTTTCAAAATCTCTGTGAATTCTCCAGAACACATGTCTGTTCATGCCTAGCATTCCCTTCCTGGACCATTAAAAATTATAAAATGATGTTCATCTTCTCCCAAGGTTCTTCCTACTTCCATTTGGTTAATCAGTTCTTTCTCATTGGTCAGCATAACAGTTCCTTTCGATGCTTTCTCCACCATCTGAAAGATGAAGTTGTCAGCCAAGGAAGCCAGGAAATTATCAGATATTCTGCTTTTGTGGAAAGAGGCCTCAACAAATGTCTGGGTAATAGAAGTCCCCCATCATTCTATATCTTACCTTAGTGCCAATTCTATGATTTGTTTTATGAAAGAATCATCTGTAATCTCTATCTCACTGGGAGTAGTATACTGCCACAATAATAGTGGAGTTATAACTAGAAACATTTTCACCAATACCAAACAGTTGGATTGGAGAGGAACAATGAGGGAAACAGAGGTGGTATTGAAGAGGCAGTAGCACAACCTGGATATCTCATGGAGCTGTTCCATTGAGTGGAACAAGTACACTACTATTGGGGGGCAGGGCAGAACTGGACAAGAAAGCAGTAGAGCTGGTGGATAAGACTAGTGGTAGGAGAAGCAGAGATGACAGATGTAGCATGCCCTTGAGTGGTAGAGGAAAAGCCAAGCAGGAGAGGAATGGCACTAGTGGGTAAGGGTAGATGCCTCCAGTGCTGTGGAGGAAGCGGCCCTGGAAAAAAAGACTCTCAGCACCTGTATTGGTAATTAAGGAAGAACTTTTTTAGTGTTTTCTTTTTGGGAGCACTGAAGTAATCAAGTGCCTTTGTTTCTTTAATTAAATCCTGGAGTCTGATGACCTGCTTAAGAAACAACAAAGCCTAGTTCACATAGGTTTAAGTCTCATAGTTGTGATGCCTGAAGAAGCATCACATGGTTTTGAGTCACGTGGTTGTGATGCCCTTTGACCCTGAACAGGGTATAGAAACTCAGAGGTTAGGGTTTTGTTTGGGGCTCTCACTCACTGAAAGAGTGTTGTGTGATTTGACCAGACGAGACTCTGGGTAGCCATTGTTAAGGAGCACCCCAACTTGAAAACCCAGTTGTTAGTGCTTCCCTAGTAACGTGTACTCAGATGTTGGACAGAAAGCTAGAAGCCTGTCTACTGGTTTGTGTTATTTGATCTGTTGATAGTTTCTGTTCATTATTTCTGTTTGTATTTGCTCTGGAGTTCAGGGTGCTGCCTTTTCCTCTTGAACACAGATAATGATACATGTATGTTTGATTAAAGCAAGATTGCTAACCCCTTAAAGTTGCTTTCCTTATAAAAGCAGATCAAAGAACCTATCCTAGCAGCCTTCCTGTGTGCTGGTATTATTGGTCTTACACAGCCACAGTAGTAGCAAGCCACATTATTGTTACAGCACTCTCTAAATTATCCATCCTAGGGCAAAGCCCTAGTTACATCTGCCTTAGTTATGGCTCTGCATGGAGGTTCCATGCTCCCATGGCTCCCTGTTGTCTCTAGGTTCCTCTGCTTAACTTTTAAATCCCTCCACAGACTGGATTCAACCTACCTTTTCCGCCTTATTATACATTACTCCTCTTTCTGAACTCTCTAATCCAGCCAAAAGGTCTTTTTGCTGTACTTTATACATGACATTTCATTCCCACACCTTTGGACTGGCTAGCTCCCATATCTGAAATGCATGCCTATTTCAACTCCATCTCTTCAACTCCCTTTTTCCTTCAAAACTCTATCCAAACTTCTACAGAAAGACTTCCATAATCTCTCCTAGATGCTAAAGGCTCTGCCCATAAAAAAAATTATCTTGTACTTATTTGTATATATTAATCTAATATATATTTTGCACATACCTACATATGTCTTCCCCAATAGTGTGTAAACTCCTTAGGGGCGGCAGTGTTTTCTGTTTCATTTTTGGTTTGGCCTAACACTTAGTAGGCACTTAATCACTTCATGTTGAACTAATTGATACGGATTGTAATTCTCTCCTCTTCTTTTTTTTTTTTGTAGGGGGGAAGATAGGGCAATTGGGGTTAAGTGACTTGCCCTAAGTCACACAGCCAGTAAGTGTGTAAAGTGTCTGAGACCGGATTTGAACTCAGGTCCTCTTGACTCCAGTGCTGGTGCTCTACTCACTGTGCCACCTAGCTGCCCTCTCTCACTGCTTCAATCAGCTCTGTTTCTTTTGAACAAGTTCTACCTGTCTATTGCCATATTTTGGTTGTAAGTTCCATCCCATCACATAAAGCTATGAAAATGTAGTTATTTTTTATGATAAAATGTTTATCATCAGTTTCATATTATTCAGGCACCTGCATGTGTGCAATCAAAAGGGTACTGAACTTAGAGTCAAGAAGACCCGAGTTTGTATCCTGTCGTAGGCATTTCCTAGCTGTGTGACTCTGGGCAAGCCATTTAACCTCTCTCAGATTCAGTTTCTTCATCTGTAAAATGGAGGTAATAGTAGTATCTATTTGATAGGATTTTTGAAATAATATTTGTAAAGTACTTTGCAAACCTTAACGTGCTATGGAAATGCTAGCTACTATTAGCATCGGCATCAATCACTCATGCATTTTCCTTTGATACATCTAAGACCTAAGACCATTGTTCTAAATTTCCCCCTTCCTTGTTACTTTTTTTCGAGTCACAGAGGACCACCTTCATTGATTTTCTTTCTATGTCATATCTATTGATCTCTATAGTGTGTGATATAAGAATTTTATATGGGCATTTGTCTCTATATTCCTCAAAATTCAATTTTATGAACCCCCGATCAGGTTGTTAAGCTTTCAGCCAAAGAAGCTCTTCCTTGTCATTGTGAAACACTTAGGGTTAGCCCTTCCCAGGAGTCCGTCAGCTTGAGCCATGGTCCAAGAAAATCAATCTAACTCTTGGACAAGTTCTAAAAGGTCCTTTACTTCCAATATACACCTTTCATAAATATCCCTACCCCTGTCCCTTGCAATTCTCCAGTTTCCCACTTAGGACTTCACAGTCACTAGAAATGTGTTCTGGGTTTCTTCTATTGGCGTCATTCATCAGCCCAAATCAGCTGAAATGAATAATAGTTGGTAGGTTGGTAGTCATAGCAGATCTCATCTCAGACTCTCCCTTTTCCCCTTACTGTCTTACAGTTGTATTGTCAGAAATTTGCTGAAACCTTTACATATAAGTTATGAAGATGAAATGAGAGAACGTATGTAATGTACTATGAAAACTTCAAAAGACTGTATCGTTGTGAATTACCACTAAGAAAACAATAATAATAATATCTAACCTTGATATTGCACTTACTTTGTGCCAGGTACTATGCTAATTATTGTCTCATCTGATCTTCACAACAATCCTGGGAGGCAGGTGCTATCATTATCCCCATTTTACCAATCAAGAAACTGAGGGAAATGGATTAAATGACTTGCCCAAGATCACACAGCTAATACTTATCTGAGGTCACATTTGAACTCAGATTTTCCTGATTCCAGACCCAATATTCTATCCATTTTGCCATTTAGCTGCCCTATCACTAGTATTTTTATTATTAATTCCTTAATTAAAATTTCACTTGCTCCAAGCCCCAGGTGCCAATAGATGAGAACTTTGTTCCTTGCACAAATCTCCCTATTCCACCCTTACATCTATTTTGGATTAGGAAGAATCATGATTGGGTAAGATATTAGTAAAAATATGTGCTATTTCCTCTTGACTTTGAACCTCACTGTGTTCTTCTAAAAATGGAAACTGCTTGTTTCTGAAGTGTCTTTAGGGTCTCAGGGTCAAAGAAAATTGGTATGGCCATTTGGGTGGGGTCTTTTTTTGTTTTGTTTTGTGTGTTTTTGTGTGTTCACTCTGCTCCCCAAGGAAGGTCAGTGAAGTATCTCAGTTTATTTCTCCCAGCAAAAGTATCCACTAAGATGTTCAAAATGACCCAAGTTACCTTTAATCTATAATGAAAAGGGATCATTTCCAAAGGTAAATGTTTCACAAATGTAGCAACTATCTTGACCTGGAACAACTTTTGAATGGATGCCCTAGTACAGAGAAGCAGTGTGGAAGAACAGATGGAAGACTCGCCTAGAAGTCAAAGCTTACCTCTGACATACCAGTGGAATGACCAGTAAATAACTCTTAAGTAACCCCAAGTTTCTCTCTGAGACTGTAAGTTACAGACACATTGCTAATCTGAAACATTGGTGGGTTTTCACATTAGGAATTCAATATACTGATAAAATCACAGGTCTGGACTCTTCTTACCCATCCACCTCCAAATTCTAGGAATTCATCATTACTGCTAAACACAAAAGACCTTTTTTGAAATCATTTATAATCATTTGATTTCATCTGAGAGTCTTACACAAAGTATGTGAGTTTAAAATATCTATGCCAGCACTGCTGTTTGATCTTAAGGGCGTATTTTTCCCTGAAATCACTAAACAACGGGGAAAGACCACTAATGCAATGGCAAGGAAGTTTAAAGTGACAAAGGTGTCTTAAAGATGCAGAATGCTGTAGTGGATAGAGAAAGCCTTGGAAACCTAGAGAGACTTGGCTTTGAGTCCTGTCTCTGATATAAACTATCTTATGGTCCTAGCCAAGTCATTGAACTTCACACTGCTATGGGCACTTCAATTGGTGGTCTGCATCTGCGGAGGGAGTTTTCTTGCCAGGAATTCCCTATAATTAATCCCCAGTGGAAACAGATCTTGTTGTTGGTTTTTTTAATCCTCATTCACTTTTTTTCACCATAAAGTAGGAGCCTGAAGTGGCAATGATTCCTCACCCAGTGAATTCCGAGTATGGCAGAGTTTTTACTCAATTTTGTACTTCATTGGCCAACAATTTCATAGCCTCCCTCCTCACCTTCCTTGATGTATTTGACTTCATTATCTTCTCCATGTGAATTAGTGCACAGAGGAGAAAACAAATGAGTCCCTTTTGGAAAAATGCCACTGCCACAGCACCAGAGTAATAGTGTGGAAATTTATACTGGCCATAAACCTTTTATAGCAGTGTAATTAGCAGGACTATTAATACTACCCCAGCATCGCCATGCTTTATTGCAAGGGACACAGCTTGTCATCCCATAAATGACATCAGTAATAATGCTTTGGGGCATCATGTAAACTAGGGCACCTGACTCTGTGTAGAACTCCATCTGAATCTCCATGCAAAAACAAAAATTGGGAAACACTCAACTTCTTTCCACTTTTCCCTTTGCTTAGGAAACAGGTCATAGGGGAGAAAGGGTGAAGGAGATGTATAAATTTTCATCTCCTAAGGACTTTTTCCCTCATGTAGTAGTTCTGAAAATTTGGAAACCAGGCCACTGTATGGTTCAGGCTAATAAATCAAGCAAATTCTGCCCATAACTGTAGTTTATGGTGCTTGGGGGATTTTATATCTTTGTTTTCCTGATCTTCATGTCATTTTTATTAGTGCCAAAGACAGTGGAAGAAAGAAGTTCACTGGCATCTATGTTTATCTTCTATCCTTCAGAAAGAAATTGATATGGAATCAGGTTCAAGAGATTTTGAATCAGTCTAACCAGACATCTAAGCTAAGATAACTAAAGTAAGAAATTAAAGAGGAAAACTATATTCTAATGCCAACCCTACTATCTATTCATTCTGTTATTATAGGCAGGTTATTGGAATCTCTCATGGCTCAGTTTTCTATCTTTTTAATATGCTATCCTATGCTCATGCCTCATTGCAGCATGTAGGTGACCATTGGTTCTCAAAGGCTATGCCAAGAGAATGCAACCACTGGAAGAGCTTCCCAAAGTGGATACATTTTGAGCATGGGTCTGTTTTCTGAACATCAGTTGTTGTGGACTGGCAGGAGTGGGGGACTGGCAGCCTGAATGCCACATGGAAGCTCAGATGGTACTGACAGTTGGTGTCAAGGTTGGGTCTCACTGGCGTGTCGTACCAAAGAATTCTGTCTTGGGGAAAGCAGGAAAATGGGGGCAAATATCAAGGAGAGAGAAAATATTGCTATTGAATTAGGTTTGTTCTCCTTAGAAGCAGACCCTTGGTGACCTTGGCTGCCCTCCTCTGACAGTCTCCAGATTCATTTTTTGGTAATAATTTTTCTTGAGAATAGCCAAGAGAGTGAAGGGCCTTGAGTCCACGTCACATGAGGATTGGTTGAAGGAACTGAGCATGTTTAGCCTGGAGGAGAGAAAACTCAGGGGAAACATGATAACTATCTTTAAGTATTTGAAGGGCTGGCACATGGAGAAGGGAATAGATTTGTTCCATTCTGCCTCACAGGACAGAACCAGGAACAATGTGTGGTAGTTGTATGGAGGTAAATTTAGACTTAATATCAGGAAAAACTTCCTGTAATCAGAGATATACATATATTGTGTGTGTGTGTGTGTGTGTGTGTGTGTGTGTGTGTGTGTGTGTAAGAAAAACTTCCTATATTCAGTCTAAAAGTGGAATGAGCTGCACAGAAAGATGGTGGTTTCTGCTTCTTTGGAGGTCTTCAAGCAGAAATTAAACGACCACATGTCAAGTACATTATAGTGGGAATTCCTTTCACGTCTAGGCTGGACTAGATGGCCACTGAGGTCTCTTAAACTTCTCAAATTCTGTGATTCTATGAATGTTACCTGCTAGCGAAAAAATATTTTTATTGTCCTTTGACGCAGCTAGATGGTGAATTGGATAGAGTGCTGGACATGGAGGCAGGAGGACTAGATTTCAAATCTGACCTCACGTACTTACTAGCTGTGTGACCCTGAACAAGTCACTTAACCTCTATTTCCTCAACTGTAAAATAAGGGTAATAATAGTACTTACCTCCCCTTATAAGGATAAGATGAGATTATATTTATAAGCACTTAGCATAATGCCTGGCACACAAAGGCTATGCTTTTGCCTTACACCTAATAAATGCTTATTTCCTTCCTTCTTTCCTTCCTTCCTTCCTTCCTTCCTTCCCTCCTTCCTTTAACCTGGTCCTTAAATATATATGTGTGTGTACATATATGTATATGCATATGTAGATAGTTGTGCACATATATATGCCTATATATTTTCTTTGCCTCTTTCAATGGCTTACTAGAGGACCATATGAGGACGGAGAAATACATGACACCGTTAAGACCCTGAAGCACTATCATCTGACCTAGATATGCACCCTAATGACCTCTGGGCCTTGTCATATGTCCCAATGAGGAATTGTTGTCTTCCAGGTCTTTGTATCCTCTCTGCACCTGTATTCTTGTATATAGTTTGTCGTTTTCCTAAATTAGAATTAGAGCTCCTTGAGAATAAGTCAAGTCAAGTCAATAAGCATTTATTTAGCATCCGATATGTGCCAGGCACTGTGCTAAGTGCTGGAGACACAAAGAAAGGCCAAAACAATCTTTGCCCTTAAGAAACTTATGATCTAATGGAGAGAGAGACAACATGTAAACAATGCTATAAAATAAGATATGGATAGATATGTACTATATGTATTATATTTATATATCATACATCATCTATATCATGTATAATGTATTTGGGTAATATAATAAATTTATATGATACAATATGTTATACCATATTATATAATATGTAATAATTATATATAATATATATAATAAATTGGAGGTAATCTCAGAGTGAAGGCACTAGTATTAAGAGGGACTGGGAAACACTTCTTGCAAGAGGTGGGATTTTAATGGAGACTTAAAGGAAGCCAGGAAAGGCTTCAGGAGGCAGAGATGATGAGGGAGGATTCCAAACATGAGGACAACAAGGGAAAATTCACAGAATCAGGAGATAGAGTTTCTTGTGCAAGAAACAGCAAAGATGCCAATATCACTAGATCCTGGAATAGGTAGAGGGGAGTGACGTTCTAGAGTACAAGAAAGGTAGGAGGGGAACAAATCTATAAAGGACTTTCAAGGCCAATTGGAGGATAATTTTGTTAGATCCTGGAGGGGATGGGGATTTTCTGGAGTTTATTGAATGAGAGGGAGAAGTGACATGATCAGACAGGTACTTTAGAACATCAACTTGAAAGCTGAGTGGAGCATGGAGTGGAGACAAGGAGACCAACCAGAAGACTATTTCAGTAGTCCAGAGGCGAGGTGATAAGGACTTGCCACCAGGTCAGGACAGTATCTGAGGGGACAAGGGAGCCCATGAAAGAGATATTACACAGGCAAGATCAACAGCACTTGGCATGGAAGATAAGAGAAAGAAAGAGGAGTCAAAGATGACATTGAGGTTTTGAGCCTGGATGACTGAGATGGTGGTGCTCTTGACAGTAACAGTGAAGTTAGAAATAGGGGAAGATTTGAAGGGGAAGATAACCAGTTCTGTTTTGAACATGTTGAGATGCCAACAAAATATCTAGTTCCAAATGACCAATAAATGGTAGGAGATGTGAGACTGGAGGTCAGAACATAAGTTAGGGCTGGATGAAGAGATTTTAGAGTCATACGCATATAAATGACAATTAAATCTATGGGATCTGATGGGATCACCAAATGAGATAGTATTAAGGGGAAAAGAGAAGAGGGTCCAGAACAGAGCTTTGGGAGGATACTCATAATGAACAGGCATTGACTAGATGAAGATCCAGCAAAGGAGACTGAGGAGTAATTAGAAAGGTGAAAGGAAAGCCAGGAGAGAGCGGTATCATGAAAACTATAGGAATTATTCTATTGCTAGCTATTTGCAACTAAAAAGAGTGAGAGAAATTTTAAAACATTATCTTCTAGTTATACAGTATCAAAAACTGCAGAGAAATCAAGAAATATGAGATTGAGAAAAGACTATTAGATTTGGTAATTAAGAGATCAATGGCGACTTATAGAGAGCGGTTTCATTTGAATGATGAGGTCAGAAGAGAGTAAGAGGAAAGAAAGTAGAGGCATCAATTACAAATGGCCTTCTGAAGGAATTTATCTTCAAAATGGAGGAAAGATATAGTATAATAGCTAGGAGAGATGAACAGATCAAGTGAGGGCTTGTTGAGGATAGGGGCATGTCTGTAGACAGTAGAGAACGAGCCAGTAGAGAGGTAGATATTGAATATTAGTAAGACTGGTAAATGGAAAGAAGTATATGAACTGATGCAAAGTGAAATGAGAAGAACCGAGAAATCATCATGCACAGTAATGGCAATGTTGCAATAATGAGCAACTGTGAAAGACTTGTCTACTTTGATCAATGATCCAAGATAATTACAGAGGACTGATTTGCTAGAAATTGTTATACACCTCCAGAGAGAGAACTAATGAATTGAGTGCAAATTGAATTTTCTCACTTTATTTAATTTTCTTGCTTTTTTGCAATATGGCTAACATGGAAAAATATTTTGCATGATTGCATGTGTATAACTGATATCATATTGTTTGTCTCCTCAGTAGGAGAAAGTGGATTTAGAACACAAAACTTAAAAAGAAAAGAATATTAAAGTTAAGAAATAATAAATTTTAAAAACCCATAAAAAAGAATGGGGATGAAAATGTAACAATCTGCTAAAATAGACAGGATGGAATGGGATCATATGTGAATAGAGAGGTGTTAGTTTTCTCAAGGTCTATCTCTTCATGTGAGATGGGGTAAAGGAAGAAAAAGTGGGGAGAGGCATCTTTGTTATGAGATGAGGAGGAGAGAAGGAGCTCTTGATGAAGTATCTCTTTTTTCAGTGAAATATGAAGCAAGGTTCTCAGCTGAGAATGAGGGGTAAGGGAGTGATGGGAAGTTTGAGGAGGGATGAAAAATTTTGGAAAAACTACTATAGAGATTGGGATCGTGGATTAAGACATATAAAATGATTGCCCCAACACAATAGAACCCAGTTTAAATTATGTAATGTAAATTTGCATTGGACATAATCATCATGGTTTTGTGATTTTCGCCAGCTTTATTTAGCACCCAATGAATAGAAGTGAAGGCAGTGGATGGTAAGAGTAATACCAGGCTGGTGGTTGGTAGGGAAAGATTAGTATTAGCATTGAGGAGGAAAGGACGCAAGAGA